>JBBYHO010036281.1:0-10958 GCA_038382025.1 Adansonia gregorii
TTCTTTAATTATCCATAACTTGCATTCAAGTTTATCCAATATTTGTACATCAAATACATTGATTGATCAATTTTGGTTTGATCAATCACCTATCCTCTGAGCTAATGTGCTATAAAGTAAATCTGAAATTCAAATTTTCACTATTTATAATTTTTTTATATTTTTAAATCGAGATTAAATTTATCCAAAGGTTAAGCCCTCTAATTAGCTCGGCCTATTGGGTCAGGGCTTAAAAATGCTTTTTTTTTCTAATTTTGATTGGCCTAGCTTAAATTACAGTTAATAATAAAAGTTTTTTTATTTAAATATAATTATAAAAATATATAAGTACTATAATAAAAATATTTTTATTTTTTATTTTTTTGAACAGTAATTTAAGATTTTAGACTTGGATAAAAATATGAAAAACAATTTCAACTCTTCATTGCAACCAACATTGCTTCGACTCTTTATTTTTTTTTTTAAATACTCATTTTCGATACTCATATCCAATAAATTTTTTTAATATAACTACGGAGATATGACATTATAAGGATTCTTAGAGTACATAAAAAAATTTTAAAAAATAAACTACTCATATTAAATATATATTTATATCCGATATTTATATTTAAATTCGAGTAACATAGACGGAGACTAGAGAAAAAAATCAGTTAGATCAACTACCGTGGGCAAAAGGTAGAAGAGGAGATTTGTTTTCGTGGTGTGTTAGTAGACTTTGGAATTTTGAGAACAACCTTTTTCATGGAAAAGTATTTTGTGTCTTCAAAAGGGTATCTACGTCTACATCTGAATTCCACCACTTTTGTAACAGGTTTTCCCTTTCATTTTCAGAATTTTCTAAAGCAGATGGGACGGTAAAAAGACTCCTTTGATTCCTCAGCCATGTCACAAAAGTTCACTAAGGCCAATCTGGCCTTTTGATTCTCTTCCCAATTCCCCACTTATATATACATATACGTATATATATATATATATTTATATATACACACACAAGCAAAAAAAATTTTACATATTTTTATAATTTTATTTATATCAAATTTTGATTTAACTAAAATATTTTAACTATTTATTGAATCGTAAAAAGTCTTTCGATTATATATTAAAAAAGTTGATATTCTCATTCGATATGATTAAAATTTTTAATCAATTTAAAATTTTACATATATAATACGTACAATTACATTATCAAATCTATATATTTTATTTATTAAAATATTAATTATATAAAAAATTATAAAAATATATAACACTACGTTAGCATAAATATATCCCGAAATGACAAATGAAAGATAAAATAAAATAAAAACAAAGTAGAAATAGTTGTTTGCGGTGCATTTGATAAGTTGGAGAGATTTCTATTCAGCATTTTAAGAATACAATTTCAAACCGTACGATTGTTGGATTCGTTGCCCATTTTGTCATACTGAATCATTGCGCGAGAAAATATTAGTCGGAAATACCTAATTTACATCTGTTATGTTCATAAAGTATCAAATATAATACGTATACAGAGGTAAGTAAAAGCTGGATAGGAGTAAGAAAAAAACATTAAAATTGAATCTAAGCTTAGTTTAATTGATTCGTTTTATTATATTTGAGATAATATTTAATAAATTTAAAATTTAATGTTAATATCGGTATTTAAATTTATCTATGGCCTAAAACTTTTAAATATTTTTTTCTAAATCCGGATAATTCTGAAAACCCATTTAATTATTTATTATATTATTAAAATATTACTTTTATTATTAAATAATAATTCAGATAAAATTAACGAGAATTCTAAGCCTTTTCAATGAATAGCGAATACGGTAAACCGCAAAATGTTGTCAACAAATGACTATGGGTTCCAGCTCAAAACCGAAATCATTCTTAATCATCAGTTGGACTTAAGAGACAATTTGTCCCCACTTTGAACAGCTATTTTCCACTAAGAATCTAAAATTTTCCCACTGGTTTTATGATTTAATGCTAAGCATTAACAGTCATTCTAATGATCTTGGGGTTCCCCCCACCCTCCTCACACCCCACCCAACCCCTACATCAAAATTTCCAGCTAAATATGAAAGCAATGGGGGGGGGGGGGGGAGGAATTTGCTATCATTTTCAGTTAACTGTAGCTTTTGTTTGGTTGCCGAGAAATGTTAATAGGAAATGGATCGATCCATGGGATCCCAGTCTCTCACAACATTTTCTTTTGACAGTTGAAATTATAACCAACCAAAATCAGCGGAATGATCTTAGCCAAAGTTATAGGCACTAATCAAAAACTTAAAAAAGAAAAAAAAATAGAAAGAGAAAGATTCAAAAGTTTTTCAATGAATTGAAAGATCAACTTTTTATCAATTTTGTAAAGTCCTACACACAATTGAAACAGAAGTATACATTAAAATTCCTCTCTTCTTCAAATCTACGATACCCGAACTTTTCATTTAAGAATCCATGTCGGTCATATATTCGTATTCGATGTTTCCTAAAGTTGAGTAACATAGCTTGTCAACCCCACCAAGACTCCTTTTATCAAAGCTAAATCTTAAATTTGTGGTTTTATACACCACTTCCATTGCAATTAGTTCTTTTTCGTAGTACAAATCAGGAATTACTGTAAGAATTCTCCAAAAGAATTGGGCTGCAGAGACAAAGATTAAAACTAGGATAAATTTTCTCACTTTTTCGGGGGTTAAAATATTCACTCAAGCCGTAAATTCCTCTCTATGTAAAAAGGCCTCTTTTGCTCTCATGGAGAAGGGAATCAGAAAACCGCTGCTCTAATGGTGTAATCACAGCTCAATGTTCACTTGCCCTGCAGCTATTGAGCCTGCACCAGACCAAAAATCGGATCGAACGTTTCATTTTAGAATGTTCCAATTCTACACGAAATGCCCGAGTTTGCTCGAATTAGAGCTTTACCTTGATAGCTTTGTGGCTGATTCTGGCCAAATCCCATTTGAACAATGCTCTGGAGATCATCATCCCAAAATGATGCAACCTGAAGACAATTTGTTCATTCTTCCAGTTAAGATTTTCAAAGATATTAAATGGGAATTAAGTACTAATTAAACAATGTGATTTCATTGATTACCTGAGGGTTAGAATCCACAAGACCATCAACAGTAGGTAGCTGCAAGACTTGGGTTTTACGCAATGCCGCATTTAGTGGATTCACTGAGAATTGAGTCTCTATGTTATTTGATACGCACGGAGGCAGCCCTTGCCGGGGCTGATTTCCGAAAGGGAATGCTGGTGCGGACGAATCCATTGAATACAGCGCATGTGGCAAAGATCCACGAGATTGAAACATCTGCACAGCACGCAACGGATGCAAGATTTTCACTTGAAAATTCAGATGAGTTACCATAAACGATGAATGATGTCACGGTGGTTAACTTACATCCTTTGACAGAAGAGCTTCCACGTTAATATCCATCCTCGGTTTCACGGTAGCCAATTTCATCGACAGGAACTTCAGAAAATATCAGTTCAGTATGAAATCATATCATGCAACCAAAACCGAAATCAACATTAGAGACAGTAGAAATTTCCAGTTTACCTCAACTTGACGCTGCAATGACTGCACATAGTTAATAATTTCATCAAGCATAACTGCCTTACCAGTCACCTGCAACAAATTTTAATCCCAATTCAGTAATTCCAAACTCATTGTAATTGGTATATTTCAGTTCTCAAAATTGTCTAGATGGTACAAAATGCAAATTTCATGAGTGCTTTGATTACCTTATTACAACCTGGAACAAGATCTTGAAGAAACTTCATCCTTTTACTTATTTTCTCTCTTCGTACCTGGACCGATACAAAAATGACAAAAGATAATCAGATGACTACTATTCTTAATTGCCTGAAATGAATAATTAAAAGATTTCATTGTCTTCAAGGTTTCATACTCTTTCAGCAAGACTATGGCTATCAGTTGCCTGACCCCTTCTGGCCCTGACATGGATATAGTCCTTTGGTGGTTCTGGTGGCTTGGAATTCTGCTTACTTTGCTTCTGATTCCCATCATTTGCTCCATCTTGCTTGCTTCTTTTCGAGTTGGATTCATCATTGTCGGTTGCGACCTGAAATGGATATCCAACGTTAGTTCACCATAGATTTCTCAACAGAACTTGATGATTCAAATAAATCCTAGTGATTTGCAAAAACAGAATTACATCACCTTTGCATCAGCAGCCGCTGGAGATGGGGTTTCTTTTGCTTTTCCTCTCGGAATTGATTTCCTTTTCCTGGCATTGGCATCACTTTGACCTTTCATGGTTGAATCCCCACCTGGGATCTGTTCAGAAACTGAAGATTCTTCCTTGGAATCTCCAAATTCAGCATTCTCAGGCGAGTAACACCTCGACAGCTTACTGTTTTTCTTATCAGAACCTGAAGAATTCCCTTCCTGAGGTGATTTCTTGCAGCTTTCTGCAACATTTACTTGAGATCCAGTAAGCTTAATGGATTGGTTACTTGAAACTCTTGAAAGCTGAATTGAAGAATCCATCATAGGAAGCAATCTTTCAGGAAATTCAGCCTCAGTCAATCCAAGTTGACCATTGAGGCCACCGCCAAAACAGGAAAATCTGGCAGCCCTCTCAGCAAACCCAGGGTCAGCAGAAAATGGTGCCAGGCTTGAATGATTTGGAAACTGATTTCCAAAGCCCGGAAACTTCAAATTAACTCTAATCGGTGAATCCATAGTTGAAAGATTAAGCTTTGGTGGTGAATTCAATGGAGTACTATAACAGGAATTGTTAGCACTTCTAGTGTTGTTGTTCATTTTAATGAAAGATTGTGGTGAAATATCACCAGAATTACATATATTTCCTAATCTCCCAATCAATTCTCTGATCATTACATTGTCTCCAGAACCACGAGGGAGACTGGTTCCACCATTGGAGGCAGCTGGAGAAGACACCATTGAACTCAATGCTGACGCAAAGTGATCTCTTTGATCCATTGAAATATACCAATTTGGATTGAAAAAACAATTTCCCACTTGTTCTGTTGCGGAATTCAGCTCGTTCCTTTGGATTTCTATCCCAAAATTGCACGGACTCCAAGCTGAGTGTTGTGCTGCTGTCCTGTTTAGTCCCTCAGCCATAAAAACCTTGTCTTTTTCCATGAACAAAAAAAAAGAAAAAAAAATCTTGGAGAAATAAAAAAACCCACCTAGATCAATAAGAAGATTGAAAACCAAGAATCAAGAAACAAAACCCAGAATTTTTTTCCAAGAAAAAACAACGTTCTTTTAGCAAAAATCAAAGGTTTTGCAACAGCTTGTGAAGAAAAGGGAAGAATAAATTATGGTATATCACCAACTTAAGGATGAATACGAAAGCAAACTTAAAGAGTGTGTTGGAGTTTAGAAAAAGTACAGCAAAAGAAAACAAATTAAAGAAAATAAAGAAAAAGAGTTGTGAGATGGAAAGTGAAGTGCAAGCAAAGATCGACAAGGAAAGGAAATATCTGTTTGACCTTTCAAAAAAATTATTTTTTTTCTTTTTTAAATAACATGCATGAATTCGTTTACCCATAATAATAATAATAATAATAATAATAATAATATAATTAGATGTTAGTATTACAAATTTTTTTATATTAATATTATTAATATTTTAATTTTTAAAATAAATTATTTTAAAATTAATTTTTAAAATGTATCGATATTTTATATATGTTGAAATTTCATCCGTAAAATAAATGAGTTTTTGACATAAATAAGGGAATTTGCCTACTTATATGTCGAAAGCTCGCCCGTCAAATTACTAGGAGGAGAGGGAATGCAGCCCCTAATAAATTTGGGGCAGTTTTGGATTTATATTTGGAGAGGGTTCGGGAGGAGCTCTTCTCTGCAATAAGAAATTTATGTTTTTTTTTTTGTTTTAAAAATTTTTTATATTTTTGTAATTATTTTTATAATTAATTTTTATTTCGAATGGATCATCTTCTTTTAAATCTAATCGAAATGATGTACATACATTATTTATATCATTTGTATAATATAAATTTTTATTATTTATAATATTTTTATAATTTATATTTTTTTAGAAAAAGGGAAGGTTAAGGCATGAGACAATGGTGATGTTTTAAGTGGATTTTGCCAACAAAAGAGGAACATTAAACCTTTTTGATATGAAAGTAAAAAAAAAAATGATAATAATGTATGGATTTTTTGGAACTTCAAATATATGACTAATGCATGGCTATCCAATTCTTTTGAAAGAAAAAGTTAATCAATGTATAATAAAATTTTTTAGAACTCGAAAGATGTGATTACTATAAGATAGAAGATTTTTTGTGATATAAAAAAACGTGACAACAATGAATGGATATTTTGAAACTTGAAAGATGCGACTATAATGCATAGCTATTAGATTCTTTTTTTAAAAAAAATTGATTGATGCATAATAAATTTTTTGAAAGCCGAGACATGTAATTAATACATTAAGTATTAAATTCCTTTTGATATAAAAGAAAAAAATGTGACAGTAATACATGAATTTTTTGAAACCCAAAAGTTGTGACTAATGCATATGTAACTTATTCAGTTCAATAGGATCGATATGAATTTAGTTAAGTTTAAAAATGATTTTTTATTTGGATCGATTTGATCCAATTTGAATTAATATGTATTTAATAAAAATATTTTTATATTTAGCTGTAAAAATATATAAATGTTAATACAAAATAATTCTTCTAATATTTTTAAATAGTAAAAGAGATTTATAAGCTAAGTTTGGATAAAATATTTGAAATAAATTAAATTATAGTCTGACTTATAAATACTTCTGAAAGGAAGAAACCTTTAAGTCAAAACCATGGATGTATCAAATTAAAACTTACTTTTCTTTGAATGTGGTAAGTGATAAATGAAAATGTTTTATATGTTTATATAACTTTTTAAAAATTTTTTAAAAATATTTAAAAGATCATAAACATATATTTAAATTTAAATGTATATAATATAATATTAAATATAAATATTTTAAAAATATTATAAAATTTGAATAATATTTAAAAAAATGTAATAAATATATTATATTTTAAAATTGATAAAAATAATATATTAAATACACATTTTTTAAAAAATAATAATTAAATAAAATGAGAAAATAGATTTTTTGTTCTTATTTTCTTGGCCCACAAAGCACTACAACAGTTTGTGCAAAATCATCAATGATTAATGCGCAGAAGTAAAAGGTGTGGGGTCAGATTTATTTTAGTCTTATTTAATTTTAATTAATTAATTATAATTAAATGTCAGAAAGTGAGAGTAATTATAATTTTAATTAATTCAATAATTACAATGTCAGAAAGAGAGAGAGAAACAATATTTAATTTTATATTATTTTATTTTTAGTTTTCCAAATTTTTGCTTTAAATAAACAGTTGGAGATCTTAATTATCCAAGACAGAAATAGTTGGAGATAACTAGACTTATTCAAGGTTTAGTTGATAAATATGATCATTACAGGTTGATTTTAAATAAAATTTTAATAAATTTTTTGATTTAATTATTATTTAATAGTAAAAATTATTTTTATTTTGAATTTAATTTAAAAATATAAAATATAAATATAAATATAATATTTTAATAATATAATAAATATTGAAATGAATTTTTGGACGTTGATTTGAGTTTCGATAGAGACAAACCTAATAAAAAAAATTAAAACTTTCGCATTGCGCATAGGTTCAGATCGACCCATGGATAGATTTATATGGACAGATCCATATTATTTTTGGGTTTAATTTATTTTAATTTTTCTTTAAAAAAAATTTTGTAAGTCCATAGAAAATCCCTGACAAATAATTCTATTTTATATTATAAATATTTATATGGCAGATCTATATTATATTATAAAATAATTTTTGGTGCTATGGAGAACCAAGCAAAGCTTAATATTTTCATATTTATTGTTTTTTTTGGAGTTTTGGTCCTTGATGTTGATTAAATTTTAATTATTAAAATTAAGAATTTAGTATTTTATTAATAGATTACACGATCATTGATTAAGATTTAAAGTTGGGTATAATTAATAGATTTGAGTGTTGTTTGATATACTGAAAAATTATGTTTTGAAAAAAATATTAAAATTTTTAGTATTGAGTTTATAAGAACTTTGTATTATAAAAACTATTTGGTAAATTATAAAAAAATAAGTACCAAATATAATTATAGTTTTTGATAAATTATAAAATTTATAAATTATTTATTTCATAATTTTAACCTTATTAATGTAAATATTATTTTTTTTAGAGTTTTAAATAAATATTAGGAGTAATTTAGATATCTTGTAGAAAAAGGACAATTTTAACTCAAATATAATTTTTTTTAAAAAAATAAAGTTAACATATTTTGCATTAAGTGATAAATAGCTGTATATTTAATTATCTCATTCAACCCTTCTTTGTTAAAATCTTTCTATTAAATAAAATTTAATATGAGTTATCAAACATATTGATAAAATTAAATTGTTAACAAAAATTTTCGACGTATTGAAATTTTTTAGTGCTTTATAAAACACGCTCTTTATAATCACTATATGAAAATATAATATAAATATGATACGTTCAATAAATATAAAACAATTTATTTAAACAAAAATTATGATAGTTTTTATAGATCTCTCCAAGAACTTTTTTTTTTAAAAGAAAATCCCTCCAAGAAAAAGTTAGGCCAATATATATATATATATATATATATATATAAAAGATCCCTTCAAAGTTTGAAAGTTACATCTGCATGAAACATGAAATTTGATGGATTGGGGTCAAAGGAAAAGGAAAATGGAGAAGTAGGAGGGTATGGTCTTTCTATTTTGTGGTGTAAAACATTAAAAACTACACTAAACAAAAAATGTGTGCATGATTTATGATTTATCATTATACCTACTCATGGTCAAGCAATTTGCTTTACTCGTGTTAGATCAAGCGTTTAGATTAATTTAACTTAAATTATTATTTAAATAATAAAAATTTATTTTTATTTAAATTTAATTATAAATATTAAAATAAAAATTAACATTTATTTTTTAAAATTATTTTAAATAGTGAAATTAGCTTTCACGCCCAACTCATCATGACCTTGAGAAAAAAGAAATTTCTTGACCATGACTTGGCATAGCCCATTAATACCTCTATTCGTTATCTCCATTTAATATTTATAAATTTTGTTTGTTGCTCTCAAATACTAATAATAAAATGTTTTACTTAATGTGATATTACGATTCAAATAATACTAATTCAGTTAATAAAAATTAGAAAAAAAATCATAAGCCAAATACTAATACGATAAGGGTATTATGTCTTTCGATTTTTTATATAATATTTTTTTGCAAAAGAAAAAAAAAAACTCATTTCCTTGAAAAATCTGTCAACTTTTCTTAACATTTTTTTGTCTCAAAATATTAATTTTTGGCATAAGTTTTCTTTTGTTCCACTAAATAACGGAGGGTCATTATACAAATGATTTTCATAAAGCTATACTACATAGTATATATAAAATCTCTAATTAAAATATCGTCAAAAGTTAATTGACACAAATTCGATAAAAGTAATTAAAAAATTAAATGAAATTATTATAAAATTATAAATGCAAAAATGAAATACGATATTTTTTAATTAAAAATAATTACTCATTTAACAAAATTACATATCTATTTTATTTATTTTTTCTTAAAATAACAAATACCTTCAATGCAAAAGAAAACTCAAAAGTAACACTAAGAAGGGTTTGATATTTTTGGTGCAATGCCAAATATTATGCCATGAACCAATATTTCAACACAAATATCATTCTCACTTTAATCATTTTTAACGAAATTCGAATTATAATTGGAATTAAATAATAATTATATTTGTTGAACGTTATTAATTTTTTTTCCAAGCCTTTCTAATTTGACAACTGTATTATATTTATATAGATTTAATTTTTAATGTTTTAATTGGATAAATTTGCCTTTCATTAATATATTTCGATTTGGATTAAAAGGTCAAAGGTCAAAATTCTATAAAGTACATTGTTTTTGGTTGTATGTTAGGGTCTAATTTAGCGTTGATATTGCGGTTGAAAAATGCATTTGAAAAAATATAATGAAAAATGTTGTGAAAAATGTGATTTGAGGCTTATCAATGATTGGTATTATGTGAAAAATATAATATGGAAAATTAAAATATCTAATGAATACCATGTTAGGTAAAGAATGAGTTGAAAACAAATGTAAATATTACCCTTTTAAAGTAATTTACATTTTAGATTACTGAACTTAATACTAATTTTTATATAAGTTACGAACTTTTAATTTTATTAAATTACATAACTGAACTTTTATTATTAATAAATTAAATTGCTTACACTATTTTCGTTAAGTAATTCTAACGAAAAAATCGATTTAATGTGCATACATAGCTTAATTTTTATGTTTTATCAAGTTAATGTTTGGCAGATATACATCACATATGTATGCGAATTAATTTTTTTATTAGAATTACTTAACAGAGTTACTGTAAATGACTTAATTTATTGATAATAGAAACTCAATTATGTAAAATTTGATTAAATTAAATGTTTTTGATATTTATGAAAATTGATACTAAATTCAGTAACCTAAAATATAAATTACCTGTTTTATATGCAAAAATCCGTCTATAAATCATGAAAACACTTTTTAAATGGGTTTTTACAATTTACTAAAAAAAAACATGTAAAAAAAATTACACATTTAAATCTTTTTAAACTTATAATCTTGATAAGTCTATCAATAACATATCCCATTTGAATTAGTACTTGTAGTTGGAAACTTTATAGCAAGAGGAGATTTGATATATGTATACATATACCTCGTAATTAGAAACTTTGATGATTTAAGATGCAATTTGTTTATTGTTTCCTAAAATTGGAGAATTAGATTTGGACCACTCCAAAAATATTATCTTCAAAAGTTTGTAAT
>JBBYHO010036324.1:0-10958 GCA_038382025.1 Adansonia gregorii
AAAGACTTATAGTAAGAATTACAGCCTTAAATAGTTCATGTTAAGGTTAGCAGATAGATGCTTTTCTTTAAAACACTTAAGAATGTCCATGAACGAGTAACACCAAAAGGCTTTTGCTAAACTCAAAGCATTTTTCTTTTTTCTATTAATGCTATCAAAGCTTAAAGTAGGATCGACCTTTTTTTGTACCTTGTGATGTCTAAGCAATCTCTTAGCTCAATTTTGGCAAAAGAAAAAGACCTATTTACCTTAGCAACAAAGTATTAGAAAAAAGATAGAAAAGTTGGCTTATACTGCTATTATTTTAGCAAAAAGAATCAGGTCATACTTTCAATCTCACACTACAAATTTGTTGATTGATCAACTACTGAGACAAGTCTTTTAAAAACCAGAGGTGTCAAGAAAATTAATAAAATGGATAACTAAGCTTAGTGAGTTTGATTTACATATCATGCCCAAATTAGCTTTGAAATCATAGATAATGGTTGATTTTATTGTGGAATGCACTAGCTTTGACCTTAATCCTAACGAAGAATTAAAAAATAAGCATAGAAGCTAGGTTAATGGTTTAGCCAACAATAAGAGAAGTGGAGTAAAGCTTATCCTTGTTTGACCTAAAAGATGTGAAACTTCAATATAAGTTAAGATTCAAGTTCAAAGCATTATACAATGAAGTAGAGTACAAAGGTTTTATCATTGTCGTCAAAATAGCTATTAAGTTGAAATTGGAAAAGCTGATTGTATACAATGACTATTATCTAATGGTAAGCCAAGACAAAAGTGAATTAAGACCAAAGGTGAAATCACGATCAAATAATTAAGAAAAGTTAAAGTTTTTCTACAAAATTGCCAATGTTTAGACATGAGGATAAGTTAAAGAGAATAGTGTAAGTGAATATAAAAGCTCAATCGTATTGGCAAAAAGGAAGACTCGTGGATAATCTTATTAGTAAAACATCAAACCATAAAGGAATTGCCAACAGAAAAAGTTAAAGCTAATGCACTAATAAGGAAGTCACCTAAGTATACCATTATAAATGGCAAGTTAGATAGGAGATCATTCACTTACCTTACTTGAGGTGCTTCAACCATTCAGAAGATGAGTATTTGCTAAGAGAGACGCATAAAGGAATTTATGGAAATCATATTAGTCTTAAAACCCTTTCATATAAAGTCCTAAGGCAAGGATAGGCACTAACCAGCTATATAGAATGATGCTATCCATTTTATCAAAAGATGTGATAAATACCCAAGTTTTGGACATTCAGCATCAAACACCCATGATGCTTACACCTATTATAAGCCCATAATCGTTCATGCAATAGGTAATGGATGTGTTGAGGCTTTTTTCGTTAGCTTTAGGAAAAGATAGAGGAGGTGACAAACTTGCCCAAATTGGGAAAGACCATACATTGTCAAAAAAGCAATCAAAGCTGATTTGCACTACAAGACCTAAATGGAAAGCTTATGCCAAGCACTTGGAATGCAGATAACTTAAAGTCTATTATTAGTAAAACAACACATGGAGCAAAAGAATATATTTGAAATATGCCTTGAATAAAAGGCAAGCATGATGTAATATGTTAATTTTTCGATGAACACATGAAAACCCTAGCATGCATCACTTGTTACTTTTTATATATATAAAGGTAGAATTTAAGGCAAAGCATAAGTGGTATCAAAGGAAACCATAAGGTGTTATCACCATTACCTCTGACATGTTTTCAAACACTAGTAATATAAATCCACACAAAAGTAAAGCTATCTACATCGCTGCACCAACAAACTCACAAGTCTCCATTGAAAAACTTAAACATATCATCCAAAGGAGAATAAAAAACTTTTTACATCCATGAAATCTAAAAGATAGACACCCAAAATAAAATCCAAAAAGAAAACAAAAAAGCTAGCAAAGACTAAGAGGCTAGCTGACATCATTAGCTTTAGCTTTACCCTAATTAATTGGGTCATTATTTTCATTTTCTGCCTTAGTCCCAATAACATGTCGCAACATGGCTCGAATAATAATCTTGACCAGTCCAACTTAAAATGGCGGGTGAACCCCTCATTCCTATATATGTCATTATTCTTTTATGTTTTAGAGGCCATACGTAAAAGGAGAAAATTTTTAACCAATCACAAATTGCCACATGTAAATTGAAATTTCTGTTAATTAAAAAATTATCAATTAAATTCTGCATCACCATGTGTAATTGATGACATCATAAATAAAAATTTATTTTTAATTAAATTAAAATTAATTTAAAGATTAATAAAAAAATTTTATCTTTAATTAAATTAAATTAATTATGAGATAATTCATCAAGATAAATTTATTAAAGAAGTTATATTCTTTAAGAACTCTTTTTTACTTGGCTTATTGGCACTATAAAAAGGGATATCCATCAAAGCCATTTAACACAATTTACAAGCTTAAAAAGAAGAAGAAGATTTTAAATATTCAAGTTCTTTCAAAGTATTCATAAGTTTTCGCTCAAAAACATAAAAAAATGAAGAACACTGCTCTTGCTCTTCAAGTAGCTGCTTTTTAATCCTGTTCCGGCTACAAAAAGGAGGTAAATTTTGTTTGTCAAGATCAAGTCTACAAAACTCTTGAAGTGGACCTCATCGATTTAAGATCAAGTCTAAAGACACTTGGATAGAAGTTTTGTTGAAGAAAAGAATCAAAGGATTTCTTTTAAAGAATATCCAGAGACTGTAACTCGAAGTCTGATAAATAAAAATTCTATATTTGTCTCCAAATTTTTTTTGTCATTTTTGATATGAAATTTATGCTTATAAATTTTTAGCATACTTAGTAGGACCATCTCTGCCTTTTATTTTTTTTCAAAATTCAAGTTACCGAGTTACCCTGCTTCATCAGCTAGCATTAATGTCATTATTCATCACTAAGGCACTAGGTGAAGACCAAGTCTCTTTCTGAACTTTATGATTAGACTTCTCTAATGCTTAACCAAAATCTAGTTTCTGAGACTTTTTTGAGTCAAGACTTAAAAGAAGTTCTTGTTGAACAACTTGATTCTCGATCAAGTCCAAATCACCAAAATCATCTAAGTAGCAAGATAACTGCTCTGGTAGTAGGTCAAAAACACCTTCTTCTCCAAAATCAAACTTTAGAGTAATAGGTGTAATGACAATTGGCACCACATCACTTGAAGAGCAAGTTGCAATTCTAACAAAATCTGTCAAAACTCTCGCTGCAAATATCAGAGAAAAAGATAAATAGATTGCCTTTCTAATGGATAGAATAGCTACTTTCACTAGAAAAGAATCAATGGCCTAAGGTGAAAATAGTCAATCCAATCCTTAAAATGATGCTAAGAACTCTAACACTGAAGATGCTATGGAGTCAGAGTAAAAGATTAGTGAAGTGATCACAACAAGCTAACTCAAAGATCTTATCAAAAAAGCTATTAAGGATTAAGTTGACAGCGTCAATCAATCTTCATACATGTTTACAAAACCATACACTCTAAGGATTGATCATTTGAGGATGCTTGAAAATTACCAACCTATAGAGTTTCAGTAGTTTGATGGAAAAGGAAATCCATGCCAACATGTTGCTCATTTTGTGGAAACCTGTAATAATGCTAAAACCTGTAGAGATTTTATGGTAAAACAATTTGTCTGATCTTTGAAGGGTAATGCTTTTAATTAGTACATCGATCTTGAGCCTAGAACAATTGATAGCTGGAGACAACTTAAGCGAGAATTTCTTAATTGATTTTACAGCACTCATCGTATTGTTAGTATGACTTAGCTAACTAGCTCACGCCAATGGAAGGATAACTAGTAATAGACTACATCCATAGGTGGCGAAATTTAAACTTTAACTACAAAGAAAGATTGTCTGAGTCTTTTGCCCTTGACATGTGCATTCAAGGCTTAAACTAGGGCTTGTGCTACATTCTTCAAGACATCAAACCTAAGACCTTTGAAGAGCTAGCTACATTTGCCCATGACATGGAGCTAAGTATGTCATCTTCTAGTAATCAAGAGCCTCCTATATAAGAGTTGAAAAAGGGTAAGGAAAAGCAAGATACTTAAAAGGGGGCAAAACTTTTTCTAATAAAGGAAAAAGCAAACAGTCCATGGTTATGGATATCAAGCCTTTTAAGATCTCTTCTAAGTTAAAACAAGCTCAAAAGGCAAAACCTGCACTTGCCAAAAACAAAGACAAAGCTAAAGTTACCTTAAAAGACAGGCAAGAAAATAAATACCCTTTCCTTGATTCTGATGTTGCTAGCATGTTAAAAGAACTTTTAAAGACTAAGCTGATTACGTTACTAGAGATAAAGTAGCTAGAAGAAGCTAATAGATTTGATGATACCAATTATTGCAAATATCATCGATTAGTTAGCCATCCTATAGAGAAATTTTCATCCCAAAAGATAAAATAATGGCACTTTATGAAAAAAGGGAATATTGAATTTAAAGAGAAAATAATATCGAAAAACATGGCATCAATCACTGTGGTTCTTTATTCCAATTTCTTGGATATAACCATAAAGTTTGGGTCTTTTGATCCCATCAGACTCCCTATAAACATAAGTACAATGGTGGATTCCCAAGACTAGGGGTAACTATCTGTTGCAAAAAGCAAAAAAAAAAGATGACGATGGTTGGACATTAGTCACACATTGAAGAACTAGAAAGTAAAATCTTCTAAAGCCTGTGAAAATCCCTATAAGTGATAAGATAATCAAATGGCAATATAAATCTCTAAAGCCCAAAATGCCTCAGATAAAAACTGGTTTATCTAAGCATAAAAATCCAACTTGGAAAAGGTTATGAAGGCTAATCACTTTAAATGAATACGTGCCAATCCAATTTAGAAATAAAGATTTGCTCCCTATGACTTGTTACAATGTTGATGGTAATGAAGAATTTAAAGATGAAGACAACATAGATATAATTACATTTAGAGCTAGAGATCATTCTTGTAACTTAAGCATTAGCTTCACTGATGAAGATCTACTGCTAAGATCAACTCCTCATAATCAATTATTATTTGTTGTAGGATTTACTTGCAAACAAAAGATCAACAGGATTTTAGTAGATGATGGTTTCATAGTCAATATACTCTTTTTAAATATAATGAAAGAATTAGGAGTTCCTTTAAATAAAATGATGCAAAGTTATTTAATGATTCAAGAATTTAACCAAGGGGCACAAAGAGCTCTTGAAAAGCTTAGACTTTAACTTTTCGTTGGAGATATGGAGTCCCATCCACTCTTCCATCTGATTGATGCCAAAACAACATACAATATGTTGTTAGGACAACCGTGGATACATCAAAATGGTGTGGTCTCCTCCACTTTTAATCAATGCTTTAAGTACTACAAAAATGGTCAAGTCAAGATGATTATTGCTAATGCTAAACCATTTACCTCAATCAAGGCTCATTTTGCAGATGCTAAGTTTTATGTGGAGGGCATTTTCATTGAAGAAATAATGACTACTCTCGTGAAAGAATAAAAGCAAAAGGAAAAAAACTTTATTCCTTCTACCCACGAAGATAAATTAGTGAAGGTTTAAAAAATTTAACTCTTCTTTTTGCTAACTTGGAAAAGTTAACAATTTTTAAATCCTTTTTGAAATGATATGCCAAACTAATAGAACAACCTCTCTTCAAACATCAAGATCTTTCATACCATCGTGCTAAAAGCTTTGATCCTAATGCTTATAGACTTCTCATTAAAGCTGGATATAAGCAAGAGGATGTTGTTAAATTGATGGAAAAATCTAGCAATGTAAATTCACGAAGTCCAATCAAAGTTTCTTAAGTCTATAAAAAAAATTGATAATGTCAAAACGTTCACAAAAAGACTTGGATTTTCTCTATTAAAATTAAAGATTCATAAAGAAACTTTAAGATATATATAAATGTGAAAGAAATTTTTTAGGAATAAAAAGATTCAATAGAGCCACCGAGACCTTCAGTGTTTAGTCGTTTCGGAACATATTTAAAGTAGGTTTCAGTGTTTGACTGTTTGAGCATTCAATTACCTTAAAGGTCAGTGTTTGAGTAGATAGGGCCAAAAGCTTATGAAGCTTCTACAAGTGGGTCGATACCTATACATGCAAGAGTAGGAAGTTCGAACTCCAAAAAAAACTAACCAAAGTTAAAAAAAAAAAATCTCAACCTTTAATGAAGCGAAGGATTTTTATAGCAAAATTCTTTCTTGAATTAAAAGGCAAAGCCAGTAAGAAGTAACTATTGGTGAAGTCTTGAAGGCTGAAAAGCGCATGGTGGTGATAACTAGGCAAGTTCCATCTTTAAACAAAGAAAAACATGAAGAAATGAAAAGAGTTACTTCATATCATGTATCTATAAAGGAAGTTGATGAAAAATCATAGAAAGAATATGCTCAAGAAGCTCCTTCATCATTTAAAGAAAGAAATCAGGCTACCATTGATAAGTTAAAAAAGGTTAACATTAGTACTAGTGAATATTTATGTCCAACCTTTATCAATGCTTATTTGTCTCCAGAAAAAAAAGAAGCTTATCTTGACCTTCTGACTTTACTTGCACCTACAAAACAATGCGAAGGCTTGATCCAAAAATAGCTGTGCATCATCTAGGTGTCAAAAAGAATGTCTTACCTATCAAACAAGCTCAACGATGTTTTTAGCCTGACTTGATTCCTTAAATTAAAGCTGAAGTGAGAAAGCTCATTGAATTTGGCTTTATTAGAGAAGTTAAGTACCTTACTTGGATATCGAACATTGTTCTAGTAAGAAAAAAAAATCGCCAACTTTGAATTTGTGTAGACTTTCAGGATTTAAACAATGCTTGCCTAAAAGATGATTTTCCCCTTCCTCTAACTCAGAAATAGGTGGATTCTACAACTGGTCATAAGGCTTTATCTTTTATGGATGGGTCATCTGGTTATAATCAGATTTGCATGGCTCCAAAGGATAAAGAACTAACTATATTTTGAACTCCAAAAGGAATATATTGTTATAAAGTTATGCCTTTTGGGTTAAAAAATACTGGTGCTACTTATCAAAGACCAATGCAAAAGATCTTTGATGATATGCTTCACAAAAATGTCGAGTGCTATGTAGATAACTTGGTTGTGAAGTCAAAGAAAATGGCAGATCATCTAATCGATCTTTGTCAAGTGTTCGAAAGATAACACAGGTAACAATTAAAGATGAATCCACTAAAGTGTGTTTTTGGTGTGTTTTCAGGCAAGTTTCTAGCATTTATTTGCGACACCATGGAATTGATATTGATCAATCAAAGATAGGTGCGATCATAAAATGCCGAAACCACATAATCTTTAGGAACTCAAAAGTTTACAAGGAAAATTAGTGTATATTTGACGCTTCATATCAAACTTGGCAGGTCGATGTTAACCATTCAATTGGCTGATGAAGAAAGATGTTTCTTTTATTTAGGATGAAGCTTGTAGTAATGCTTTCAAAAGCATTAAGGCCTATTTACTGCGGTTGCCTGTTTTAAAGGTGCCCATACTAGGAAAACCTTTGATTTTTTATATTGCTGCATAAGAATGTTCTTTAGGAGCATTGTTAGCACAAAAAAATGACGAAGGAAAAGAAAATGCACTTTACTATATTAGTAGAACTATTAATGGTGCTGAGTTAAATTATTCTTCTATTGAAAAGACTTGTTTGGCATTAATGTTTGTTAAAAGGTTGAGGCATTATTTGCAAGCTCACTTTGTTAATTTGATATCTTGAGCAGATCCTCTAAAGAATCTCATGTCTAAGACTATACATAATGGAAGATTAGCAAAATGGGCTCTCTTGCTATAAGAGTTTAGTATAACTTATATTCCATAAAAGGCTATTAAGGAACAAGCATTGGCTAATTTTCTTGCAAACCGTCCTATTCTAGATAATTGGGAATTCTCTAAAGAATTTTTCAATGAGGATGTTCTTTCTATCAAAATTCCTAGGCCATGGAAGTTGTTCTTTGATTAAGCTACATAGCAAGATGGACTAGAGCGAGTATTGTTTTTGTCACTTCGAAAGGTGATGGGTTACCTTATGCATTCACTTTCATTGAAAATTGTTCCAAAAATGTAGTAGAATACCAAGCTTTGATCATTGGATTGGAAATGACAATTGATATGAAGGTCACCCAAGTTAAAGCATATAGAGATTCTAAATTGGTCATCAACCAACTTTCTTCACTTTATGAAGTGAAGAAACCGAAGCTTTTGCCATATATCAACCATTTGAAAAAACTTTTGGAATGGTTTGACACGTGAATGAAGAGCACGTATCAAGAAAAGAAAATAGACAAGCTAATTCTTTGGCCAGTTTAGCATAATCTCTTATATTACTAAGTGCTAAAGTAAAGGTTCTTTTGTCTAAATGATGGGTCTTACCGTCAATTACTACTCTGAAAAAGAGGATATAGAATCCAATGCTATTTCAGTTTATGAAATTGAAAAAAAAAAGATTGGAGACAATCGTTGGTCAATTATCTAGAGTATGGTAAATTACTCAGTGATACAAGGCATAAAATAGAAGCAAAATGTCAAGCTTCTCGATTTATGTACTTCAAGAGTACACTTTATCATTATTTTTTTGATGAAGTATTTCTTCAATGTTTAGGAGAAGATAAACATCCAAAGCTCTATAAGAAGCTCATTCCAGAGTTTGTGGTGCACATCAATTTGGAGCTAAATTGCACTTTCAAATAAAAAGGATGGGATATTATTGGCCTATAATAGTAAAAGACAATATGGATTACTCCAAAAAGTGTCAAGCTTATCAGTTTCATGCTAACTTCATCCATCAACCTCTTGAGCCATTTCATCCAATAGTCACATCTTGGCCATTGGAGGGTTAAAGACTTGACCTGGTAGGACCATTACCTAAGAGTTCGATGGGGCATATGTATATATTTGCAGCTATAGATTACTTTTCAAAGTGGGTAGAAGTGGCACCTTAAAAAAAAGTGAAGCAAGAAATTGTTTCAACTTTTATTCACACTAATATCATCCATCAGTATGGCATTCCATGATACATAATAACTGATAATAGGAAGCAATTTGACATGAGCAAATTATGTAGACAGTTTGATTTTAAGCAATATGACTCTTCAATGGACCATGCTCCAGTAAATGAATTAGCATAAGCTTTTAACAAGACTTTATGCAATTTTTTCAAAAATGTTGTTAATCATTCAAAGTAAGATTGGCATGAAAGGATGGAGAAGCTTTATAAGCTTATCATACTACATATCTCACCCTAACTCAGGCTACTCCATATTCGCTTGTTTATGTGTAGAAGTTGTTCTACCACTTAACCGACAAATTCCATCATTAAGGATTGCAATTCAAAAAGGTCATGCTGATGAAGACAATGTACATCTACACTTGGTGGATTTAGAAGCCTTGGATGAGAAAATATTAAAAGCACAACAACGCTTGAAGGGCTATCAACCTAGATTATCCAAAGCTTTTAACAAAAAAGTTAAGCCATGGTTATTTCAAGTTGGAGACTTAGTCCTTGTTGCGAGAAGACCCGTAAATACCATCCATCGCATGGGTAACAAGTTCCTTTCAAAATGGGATGGACCATATGTTGTTCAAGAAGTCTATGCCAATGGTGCATACAAGATTGTTGATCAAGATGGTGTTAATGTTGGATCGATCAATGGCAAGTTTTTAAAATGGTACTATGTTTAAAAACTTAATGCTCCTAAGCATGAGCTTAAACTGTTCTTCTAAAAAATGTTGCTCCTAAGCACGAGCTTAAACTGCATATTAAAAAAAATGCTCGCTAACTTAAAAATCCTTTTTAGGACAACTTAGTCAAAAGTTAGAGCAAAATAAATAAATAAATAAATAAATGTATGAGCTATGTTATGACTTTATCCTTTAAAGATACGTAAGTAGCTTGGTTTCATTAGAAAGTTCAGTTAACAACCAAAACAAAAACGAAAACAAAACGAAAAAAAGAGGAAAATTCGGCTCAACTATTTCTTTTGTATATTTAAAAGCATAATGACTATTTATGAATCCTTATGTCAACCTTTGAGCATCTTCTCTCAAATCTTAAAGCCCAATTGCAAGGTGTCGATGTTCATGGCAACCTCATGTTCAAACAATATTCAAGTCTTAAGGTAAAGCTTAAACATTTAGAGTTTTTCAAAATCGATCCTCTACCTTGGTGATGCTAACCATGCTAACCTCTTGGTTGATTCTTCTTTGGCTACCAAGTGCAGTATCTACTACCACCTTGCTAATGCTAATGTCTTGTATGATTCTTTCTCAGTCATCAGGTTCAATATCTTTCACCATCTTGATATTGAATCTTCCTTAATAATCAAGATTGGTGCATCCTCTATCTTTCATCATCTTAATATCGAATCTTCCTTGATCATTAAGATTGATGCATTGCCTATCTTTCACCGTTTTGATGTTGAATCTTCCTTTATAATAATTGGTGCATCCTATATCTTTCACCATCTTAATTTCAAATCTTTCTTAATAATCGAGATTGGTCCATCCTCTATCTTTCAACATCTTAAAATTGTCCTTGATAATCGAGATTGGTGCATCTTTTATCTTTTATCATCTTGATGTCAAATCTTCTTTGATCATTGAAATCGATGCATCTTCCATCTTCCACTATCCTGATGTTGAATCTTTCTTGATCTTCAAGATTGATGCATTCTCCATCTTTCACCATCTTGATCCTCTGCCATTTTGATGTCAAATCTTTCTTGATTATTGAGATCGATACATTCATCATGTTTCACTATCTTGATGTCGAATCTTCCATGATCATCAAGATTAGTGCATCTTCTATCTTCCACCATCTTGATACTGGCATCATAGATGTATCTACCTTGATAATCGAGTTCAATGTATACTTTATTTATTACCATCTTGATGCCACAACTTGGATGAATATGCCTTGATCATCAAGTCTGATGTATTCTCTATCTT
>JBBYHO010036335.1:0-10953 GCA_038382025.1 Adansonia gregorii
GAGGCAAGGAATATAAATACTCCATGCAATACAGTAGCAGATTGTGCTGATCCAGTAAAGTGCGAGTGCCGTATTAACTTATGCTTTTGCCATCCTGCTATGCCAAACTTCAGTACTCATATATTAGACAACAATCCCAAAGCATAAAAATGGATTTCAGTAATAAAGATTAAAGGTATATGATAATAAATCCAGTTGGTGAAAAATGATTATGACAAGCTCTTGTCGTAGCCATGAAATTCATATCAAATTTTGATATGAACATATGAAATTTGTTTTTAGAGAATGAATTAGTTATTTGGCTTTATATTTTTTCATTTCTTTTATTCGAAATTGCACATTCTACTAACATCACTTGGGAAAGATGGGCCTCACATCACCGTATTATCAAGTCAAGTTGGATGTTTTACGGACATCAAAGTTTCACTATATTTTGGCAAATGTCCCTTTATAGTAACAACAAGCATATTTCGAGTATCATATTGAATACTTTTAAATTTAAAATATTAAACCAAAATTTATTGTAATTCAATACAACATATGTAAATAAATTGTTTTAAAAATATAACGATTTTTTCTTCCAATTATTATGGATAGGGACATAAATAAAAGTGAAGATTAAAAAAATGTTATGATCACATACTTGTTGGTTCAACTAAAACTAGGTGCTTTGCGTGTAAATTTCAAAACTAATAGGTACTTGGACAAATTTATCGGAAAAATTCCTGGACTATTCGTCTTAAACTTGTTCTAGACATGGCCAAAATTTTATATTTCTTAATTTTGTGTGAGTACAAATTAAAAGATCCCTATATAAAAAAATGCATATTAGGAAACACAACTCTTACAGGTTTTGACCACTTATTTTATAACAGCGGTCAACTAACTACCACTATTTCAATATTTAAATTTACGTACAAGTTCAATCAAAATTAATTAAAAGAATGTTAAAAAAAAACAAAAAACAAAAAACCTCATACTCAAATGTTAATATAAGTTTTATCTTTCCCGTTATCTCTTTCCTATGGGCATACTCTTTTCAAGAAATACAATTTATCATGTCGAAAAGCTTAGTTGCAATTACATGTTCTAAAATAAACGCAATATGTATTGGTTAGCTTTTCTTAAAGTTTTTGCTTGATTAACATCACTTAAATATAGTGATTTTTGTTTTTACAAAAACTACTAAAGGATTTAAATAAAATATTCTTTTAAAGGTCCTGTGATAACGTTAGACTTATAAAAACTTTTGATGAGCATGCTTCATTTAAAATAAACTAAAAAAATGCAATTCTCATTGCTAAAAAAACCATATTTTGAGGTAGTTTTTATTTTTAATTTGGAACCACCTTTGAAGGGTTAGAAGTTGATGTGGTTTTTTTTTAATTGCCAAAAAAATTAATTTGTTTACCATCCGCTTTACATGTTGTTCTGGTTTTTGTGGACCTTTAGGCCTTATGGAGAATTTAAAATTTTTTTGTTAATTTTATTTTTAAAATTTTCAAACATTCAATTAAAAAACCATCAACTATTTTTATAGTTAATATAACTCTTTTCTTCATCCATTTTTTTGCATTTTCTTTTTAAATTTTTTAGCTTCAAACTACATAATTAATGTATGAAATTCTAGCTGATGTGAAACCCCTTTGAGGTGATTAAAAACTGTTCTAAAATTGATTTTGATATTACAAAAGCTATAATTAATGTCACTATTATTTAGTACTAAAATAATAATACTTGAATGAAATTATTACAATATTAAATTGGATTACTACAATAAAACTTTAATTCCTTCAAATCTTATATAATTTAGGTCACTTTTCAATTCATAAAAAAAAATTTAAGGTAAAACTAAAAATTCACTACAAAAAACAATTAAAGCCCAAGAATTTGCCGAAGGTGAAATTGATAATCATGGCCACAAATTCCTAAGCAAGGAGTAGCAATAGTTTTATCATATTTTCCTTTATAGCTCAATCATTTAGATACTGAGCACTGTGAAATGTTAAATTCATTTTTTTCATCGTTTTAGCCTTCTTTGCCATTGATATATTCACCGCAACTGGGGTGTGAATATTTAGCAATTAAACATTTGATTGTTAATTACATTTATATAGATTAAGGCTAAAAAATCCAAGCCAAAAATATTAAATAAAATTATAAAATATTTTAAAATAGTATTTGCATATTATTTTCAAAATAATTTTAGAAAATATTATTTCATGTTAATATTTTATAATTTAGTAACTATATAATATATTTAAATATTTGTATATATTAATAATATTTTATAATATGTTAAAAGCGAGTTTAATTTTTATATATATAAAAATTATTATTTAATTGAAGAGTGAAATAATCATTTTGTTTTTATTACTCACACATTCCTCAACACCACTTTAAACCACTCAATAGTGTGATAGTATTCCTTCACTATTCAATTCAATGAACCAAAGTAACATGATTGGTTCCTGCTATATGCTTTATATATAGCATAAAGCTTTGATTATTTTGTGTTTCGGTATGAATAGAACTTTGTATTATAATGAGCATGGCTCTTTACATAAAATTTCATATATAAATTTAATTTTGAATTCTAGTGTAGCGCAAAAGGCAATTCAGTAATAAAATTCAATCCACCGTATAGATAAAGTAATATTATAATCTTTTTGGTCTTGGATAACACGTTTGTTGGAATTGTAGTTTTCCTTTTACCTATATTCGAGAAAGCTGAAATATTTTCAAGTGGTATTACAAATCAAATAAAATGGTTAATACTTTTTTTTAAAAAAATAATAATGGTTGTTGAATGAATTGTTGGTCCGATTATCTGGGTAAGTATGTGTCTATGTACTTATGGTGATTTGAATGAGGGGATGTATGGTCATTTTGAAATGGTTGTGCTCTAAAATCACTATCAATCTTTTCTAGTTAGGTGTGATTTGTGCCCTATTAAAATCAACAATTTAAAAAAAATTAAAACTAATTAAAATCATTTAAAGAAAATAAAACTTAAACTTTGCTTTAAAAACTAAATCCACCCTTAGATAAAGTAACGTTATAATCTTTTTGGTCTTGGATAACATGTTTGTTGGAATTATACTTTTCCTTCTACCTATATTCGAGAAAGCTGAAATTTTTTCAAGTGGTCTTACAAATCAAATAAAATGGTCAATACTTTTTTTAAAAAAATAATAATGGTTGTTGCAATGAATTGTTGGTCAGACTATATCGGTAAGTATGTGTCTATCTATTTGTGGCGATTTGAATGTGGGTATGTATGGTCACTTTGAAATGGTTGTGCTTTGAAATCACTATCAATCTTTTCTAGTTAGGTGTGATTTGTCCCTTATTAAAATCAACCATTTTTTTAAAAAATTAAAACTGATTAAAATCATTTAAAGAAAATAAACTTTAAAATTTGCTTTAAAAACCAAAGAAAAAAGTGGGTTCGAGGGTCTATTACATGTCAGGAAGGTTATATCATTCAGAACGCCCCTAAATCATTATATATTAGTCATGTGTTATCTTTAATCTCGATGTTAAATGGTTTCTTGATTTTGGTATTTAGCTATAATTCCTTAAAAATACAAAAATAATTTCATTATTGAAAGTAACTTGAAACTTCTACAACTACAAAATTTCCCATACTCCTTAGTAGTCTGACGGAATATAAGATTTTTTAATTCAAAAAATGTTCGAATAATTGTCTAAAAAGTATATTCCATATTTTGGTAATTCATAAAATCCTCCCTAATAGCTTGGCAAAAGATCCAGAAAGTACCTTAACCCAAAATATTGCCTTATCTTTTTTAAAGTAAGTGAAGGGGTTTTCGTGTACCTTACACTCTAGAAAGGAATTAAACAAAAGAAACGCATTAAATTGTGACCGTAGTCAAACCTGCATTTCCTTTTTTTAAAAGAGAGTATCCAATCATCCATGAGGATACTCGATATTTTAAAGGAAATGTATATTGGATCCAAAAAGTGTTTGGGCAAGGACTTTTTGCTTAGATCCAGAAAATGTTTGAATACTATAGTAAAGGGTGTCGCAACATGACCCAGATACAAATCCTGATCAGCTTGACTTAAAATGGTGAATATATCCATTCTTTCTATACAAATATCTATATATGATTATTTTCTTTTATTTCTAAGGGCCTATATCATAATTTTTATACTTTATTTTTTGTACTTGGGGAATGAGTTGTCGAGATGAATCGCTCACTCGACTTTTTTGAATAGTCGTCACGAAATGACCATTTTTTTTAGAGTCACCACCAATCTGCTTTGGCCAGGTGAGATTGGACACCTGCCAAAGTTTATACTCTAAGGACTACAGAACCCATAAAAACAAACTTCGAGATCTGCGCTTATACCAGAGATCGCTTGAAAGGGTCCAGGAGTCGATTACAATCACAAGTAAGGATCGACTTTCTCGTGATACCCGACAATCGGTACCTTATTAATCATGTGTTAAAATAAATTTGATTTTTATTCGGTTTTAATATTTGATATTTAATAATAATTCCTATAATATTTTATTAAATTAATTTATTATTTTGAGGAAAGTCAGGTTTTATTACATTTTGAAATCATAAAATTATTCCTACCCTTTTGGGGAACCAAGTAGACACGAATTCTCTATCGTATCTCGCTAGAGAACAATGCGAAATACGAAAGGTTTTGTTTTTCTTTAAATAAAAAAAAATCTCATCTTCGTATTTGCAAAAAGTATCTCACTATTAAAATAATCCATTAAATTCCTCAAATATTCTGGTATGAATCTTACGTATTAATTTAATTAAGAGAAATTACCTTGTTTATAAAAATAATTTTATTATTAAAAGTACAGATTTATGACCTAGAAATGACCTGATATGATGAACCTATTCTTAATATGTACGTTTGACATGAAAGTATGTTAGTAATCCCATAGGGCTTGTTCTAATGCAAAATTATCAAAATGCCCTTAGGATATACCTTCGACATGAAAGTATCTCAATAACCTTAAATGACATGAAAATGATTGGGGAAGGTTGAACCTATCCTAAATGCACATCTTTAGCATAAAAACATCCCAATGACTACCTAGGACTTGGTTATAATGAAATTATCAAAATACCCCTAAGGTATACTTTAGATGTGAAAATATCTCGATAATCCTAAAGGACATGAAAATGATTGTGAAAGGTTGAACCTATCCTAAATGCACATCTTTCGTATAAAAGCATCTAGATGACTACCTAGGACTCGATTCTGGAAAAATTACTAAAATACCCTTAAGGAATACCTCTAACGTGAAACTATCTTAGTAAGCCTAAAGTACATGAAAATGGTTGTGGAAGGTTGAACCTATCCTAAATGCCCATCTTTGGCATCAAAGCATCACGATAACTACCTAGAACTCAATTTTAGCAAAATTACCAAAATACCCCTAAAGTATACCCTTGACATAAAAGTATCCCGATAATCTTAACAGACATGAAAATGATTGGAAAACTATTCCAACCCTAAATATTACCTTTTACGTTAAAGCATCCTGATAAGCAAAATTACCAAAATACCCTTAGGGTATACCTTCGACATGAAAATATCTTGGTAACCCTAATGGACCCTAAAATGATCTTGGAAGGCTAAACTAATCCTAAAATACTCACCTTTAGCATAAATGCATCTCGATCAGCAAAATTACCAAAATGCCCCTAGGTATACCTTTGATATGAAAGTATCTGGTAACCCTAATAGACCTTAAAATGATCTTCGAAGGCTAAACCAATCCTAAAATACTCACCTTTGGTGTAAAAGCTCTTGGTGAACAGAATTACTAAAGTGGCCTTAAGATATACCTTCGATATGAAAGTATTTCGATAACCCTAATGAACCTTAAAATGACCTAAAATGATGAAATGTAAATGAATTTAGTCTAAATGGAAAAGCTAAAAGTTTAAATTTGACTTAAAATGCAAAATTTACAATGAAGCCCCTAAATTTTATAAAATTACATTTCGTATCCTTCGGAAGACTAAACAAATACGAAAAGTTTTAAAATTTTCTATTTCCTTACGGAAGGCCATCGAAATAATAGAAATCATTAAAATTGGTGAAATGTACATTTTGCCCCCTAAATATAAAAATTTGCTATTTAGTCCCTAAACTTTTAAAAATTTTCATTTTAATCCTTACAAGGTAAAATGCCCTAAAAATCATAAAATCACATGAAAATGTACATGAAAAATACAGCAAATATAGTAACAAGAATTCGGCCAAACACATTGGCCTTAAAACAAACTTTTTCTATATTTTGCAAAATAACCCTTGAACTTTATAACATTACACTTTGACCCCTATATGATAAAATATCACCAAACATCACAACACATCATCCAACCAGCAAAGAATCACAAAAAAAAATGGCAAGAATGTGTATAGAAATTTGACCAAACACATTTAGCCATAAAGCATAAGTTTTCCTATTTTGCAATTTGGTCCCTAAACTTCTTATAATTGCAAAATGACCCCTAGAATATTGAAGATACCTAAAACATGCTTGTAAACTCATGAATCAGAAACCCCATGGCTTAAAAAGCTCTAGGCCAAGCCAAAAATATCACATGAAAACTTTTACAACTTTTGCAATTTAGTCCCTAAGTTTACAAATATTACAAAAAAACTAAAACAAAACCTAAAGTCAAAGTAAAAGTAAGTACAAAATCACCATTATCAAGCCCAATTAGGTTTGGCAAAGCATAGAAAGCATCAAGACAAAATTTTTTCATCATGAAATTTCATAAATAATATCATAAATTTATAAACAAAAATTTTTTTAATCTTAAAAATGCAAAAAAAGTCACTAATATTTCAATACAAATCATCATAAACATAACATAATAAATATTATAAAACATGTATTGATTGAAGATAATCTCATTATTACTAATGAACATAAAATATTATATTAAAAAAAGAAAGAAATACAATAAAATCAAATAAATCAAGAAAATCCATAAAATTTAATTATTGTTTTCATGCTCGGCCTTTCAACATAGAATGAAATCCATGAGCTTAAGCAATCATAAAACTCACTAAAATAAGGAATCGAGCATGAAATCAACATAAATATAAGATTTTGGAAGAGTAGTTACCTTGTAAGCTTGAAAAACATTAAAAAAAAAAACCTAAATAGTTTTTATGAATTTTTGGAGTTTTTGGCGTATGGAAGTTATGAACTATTTGAGAGGATTTTTTCATTCTTTTTTTTTTCCAAGTGAGGGGATGGCAAGATGATGGATATTTTGAATCTATCTTGCTGTGAGGTTCCATCCATAATACATGAAAATTTTCTTTCATTTATTAAATGTCATAATTTGTTAATTTTTTTATTTTTATATTTGATTTGTTTGAGATATGATTTGATTTTTGCAAATTGATTGGATTTAAATTTATAACTCTTGTCTCCTTATGATGTCGTGTATGATATCCTTGATTTCTCTATATATTTTGAGTGATATTCATATATAATATGTAAAATTATACTATAAAAATTAATTGTAAGAACTAAATTATAAAATTAGAAATTATATTTTTAAAATAAAATTTCATATAATCATTTAATTCAATTTAAGAATAAAAACAATTTTTTTATGCAAGAGGAAAAAAATTAAAATAGCAAACTTGCAAAATTTTATGAGAAAAAAAACATTTATCGAGAAAAATTGTTACATGTAAAAAAATGCAAAATTCATAAAATAAATTAAATTATGAAAAACTGATTTAATAGGAACTAAATAGCAATATTTGAAGAAATTTAAAAATTATAAACTTAAAAAAAAATCTACCTACGAAATTTACGTGGTGTAAAACCCGTATCTTGGTAACAAGAAGAAAAAAAATTCTAAAACTCATAAAATAAGTTAACTTTTCAAAACTGATTTAATATGGATTAAATAATAATATTTAAAGAATTTTGAAAATTATAAATTTGCAAAAATCCTACCAAAAAATTATGGGTAGAAAACTCTATATCTCGATAATAGAAAAAATTCTAAAACTCATAAAATAAATTGAAATTTTCAAAATAGATTTAATATGGATTAGAAAAGTAAAATTTAAAGAATTTTAAAAATTAAAAAACTAAGAAAAATCTTTCTAAAAAATTACGGAGTAGAAAACTTCGTATTTCAAAAAAAAAATTCAAAAAAATGCAAGACTAATAAAATAAAAGGAAATGTTCTAAAATAGTTTAATATGAATTAAATAATAATATTTAAGGAATTAAAAAAATAAACTTAGAAAAATCTTTCCAAAAAAATTTATGGAGTAGAAAACTCTGTATTTTTTAAACGGAAAAAATTATAAAGTTCATAACAAATAAATGAATTTTAAAAACTGATTTAATGATAGTTAAATGTAAATATTTAAAGAATTTTAAAATTTAAAACTTGGGAAAACTACACAAAAAATTTTACAAATAATGGAAAGTTCGTACTCTAGAATTGAAAAAATTTTCAAAAAATATATTATAAATTATATAAAATGAATTAAATAAAACATATTATTCAAAATATTAATTTATAAAGTGACAAAGCTGAAAATCTAAAATTCAAAATTCGAAATAATTTTATTAGAAAAAATTTTCTCAAGTACATTACTCACGATACTGTGAAAAAATTCAAAATTAATTATAAAAATAAGCAACCTGATACTTTATGGTATAAAATACCAACATGAATTTTTCATTGTATATTTTTAATTTTTTAGAGTGGATATTAGCATAAATATCACATAGGTATCGGTAAAATATACGAAGGTCAATTACCTAAATTTAACGAAAAATTCTCATAAAACTCTTAAAAATGGAAAATTTGACTATGATATCATCGTAGAAATAGATTTTTAAAATTTGAAAAGAAATTAGTAAAAAATAATTTTTCTCTTAAATATTTATTTTGTATATCCGAAATTAGAGATCAAAATCTGATTTTTTTTGTTACATGAACTTACAACTATTTAAATTATGACCAAAAAAGTCTTGAAAAGGTCTTGTTCATTTGAAAAAGACTGTTCCAATAAGGATGGCCATTAAATTCTTGGTCTCGAATATTCAGGATTATTGGAAAAGAGTCCTGGACGAAATTAGGTGTCTACAACTGCCCCTTTTTGACCATTGTTGAGAATTATGAATAGGGCAAAGACCAAATAGACATGATTTTGTTCGGGTCATTAAGCTTTGAAGACTAAACTCAAAACGAAAATAAAAGCTAATTAGCCTTAAGAAGAAATCTTAAATTAAACGGTGACTAGGGCGAAACTTAAGTCATAGGTAGCTTAGTGAGACAAAACCATGCTGGTCAACAAACAAAAAAAGTTGATTAGGATAAAACCCTACTAGTCAATAGATAATAAGGGGTTGACCGACGTAAAACGTATAAGTCAACAAAGATAAGGTTGGCTAATAAAAAATTCATGAGCCAACAAAAATAAAAGGTTGACTGGGACAAAACCAATAAGTCAACAAATAAAAAAAGTTGACCGGGATAAAACCTACAAGTTAACAAATGAAAAAGGGTGACCAAGGTAAAACCCACAAGTCAACATATAAAAAAAGTTAATCGAGATAAAATAGACAAGTCAACCAAGGTAAGCATTGACTAGGATAAAACCAATAAGTCAATAAATGAAAAGAGTTGACTAGGATGAAACCTATAAGTCAATAAATGAAAAGGGTTGACTAGAATAAAACTGATAAGTCAACAAATGAAAAAAGGTTGACTAGGATGAAGCCTATAAGTCAACAAAGGTACAGGTTGACCGGGACAAAACCTATAAGTCAACAATTATATAGGTTAACTGTGATAAAACCTACAAGTCAACGACAATACGGGTTGACCGAGATGAAACCTATAAGTCAACATATAAAAGAGGTTGACCTGGATAAAACTGCCAAGTCAATTAAAGTAAGGGTTGACTGGGATGAAACCTACAAGTCAACAAAGGTATGGGTTGATTGAGACAAAAGCTATAAGTCAACAACGGTATAGGTTAACCAAGATGAAACCTACAAGTCAACATATAAAAGAGGTTGACCAGGATAAAATCAGCAAGTCAACAACGGTAAGTGTTGACTAGGTTAAACTTATAAGTCAACAAAGGTAAGGGTTGACTGGGATGAAACCTATAAATCAATAAATGAAAAAGAAAGACTAGGACAAAATCGACAAGTCAACAAAGGTATGGGTTAACTGGGATGAAACCTAAAAGTCAACATATAAAAGAGGCTTGGGATGCTTTATTAATTTGAACAGATTAGGGAGTTACCTTTTGACTTTGAGGGAATAAGCATGAACATTATTCATTTTCTGCATCACTTTTAAATTTTCCTGTAAGTTATCAAATGTGAATGCATGCATAATTTAGAAACTATTCTTGAAATGTCTTCTTATTTTGAATTGTGTGCTTTTTCTTGAAGTTGAAGGCATTTTTAGAAAATGTTGTAAATAATTTTATGTTTTTTTTAGGTAAAAGAGTTAGCATGTACCTCAATTTGAAGGTTTCTTCACAAGATATTGTGGATATTTTTCATCTTTTGTCAAAATAAGCCCATGGCTGAACTTGAAGTTTGTAGACACCTTATTTTGCCCGAGCTATTTTTTTTAACAATTTGGAGCATCGACGTAAGAAGGGACAATGATCAACTTGTATCGATACAAATCAACTTGCATCGATATAGTGGTTCATGGTATCGATACAATGTACTATCAAGGTTTTGGGCCAAATGTATCGATACATTATGCAATGTATCGATACCTGCAGGCTATTTTTACGGTCCGGGCAATTTCGACTCGTCCACTATTGATTCAAAACTCGATTTTAACTAATTTCTTTGCGTCATGAAAGGTTAAAACATATATCAAATTATGAATTTAGACTTTAAAATTAATCAAAACATTTTTT
>JBBYHO010036346.1:0-52331 GCA_038382025.1 Adansonia gregorii
GTAATAATCTTGATTCTTTTTGTTATTTGCTCCACAATCATGTCCTCCACATTAGGATACATGATATTGATGCTTAGGATTTGTAAGAAAAGCTTTTCCTTCTACCATTTTCCTTATAATTAATTTTCATCCATGAAATAAATTAAACTTGGATACTCGTAATAATCTCTATTATTTTTGTTATTGGGTACTACAATTATGTTCTTCACATTGGGATACAAGATTTTGATGCTTTGGATTCGCAAGGAAATCGTTTCTTTTCGCCATTTTGCTTATAATTAATGTTCATCTGTGAAATGAGACAAATTTACATATTTATTATAATCTCCATTCTTTTTGTTAATGGCACTACAATTAATTCTCCACATTAGGATACACGATATGGATAATTTGGATTTGCAAGAATAGCTTTTTTTTTTACCACTTTGCATATAATTAATGTTCATTCGTGAAATGGGACAAACTGGGATACAATTATATTCTCCATTCCTTTTGTTATTGGCACTACCATTATGTTCTCCATATTGGGATATGCGATATGGATACTTTGGATTTGCAACAAAAGCTTTTCTTTCCACCACTTTCCTTATAATTAAATGGGACTAACTAGGATACTCATTATAATCTCCATTCCTTTTGTTATTGGTGCTACAATTATATTCTCCATATTAGGATACGCGATATTGATGCTATAGATTTGCAAGAAAAGCTTTTCTTTCCACAACGTTTCTTAGAATTAATGTTCATCTATGGAATGAGACCAGCTTGGTTACTCATAATAATCACTATTTTTTTGTTATTGGGCATTACAATCATCTTCTCCTTATTGGGGTATGTGATATGAATGCTTTGAATTTGCAAGAAAAGCTTTTCTTCCTACCACTTTTCTTAGAATTAATGTTCATCCGTGTAATGAGACAAACTTGGTTACTCATAATAATCTCTATTTTTTTTTTTGTTTTTGGGCACTATAATCATGTTCTCCTTATTGGGATACACAATATTGATGCTTTGGTTTAGCAAGAAAATGTTTCCTTTCCACCATTTTCCTTATAATCAAAGTTCATCTGTGAAATAAGTCAAACTTGGATTCTTATAATAATCTCCATTCTTTGTGTGATTGGGCACTAGAATCATGTTCGCCACATTGGGATACACAATATTGATACTTTGGATCTGTAAGAAAAATTTTTCTTTCCATCATTTTTTTATAATTAATGTTCTTCTATGAAATAAGACAAACCTGGATACTCAGAATAATCTCTATTTTTTTGTTATTGGGCACTGCAATCATGGTCTTTTCATTGGGATGCACGATATTGATGCTTTGGTTTGGGAACAAATGTTTTTCTTTCCACCATTGTCCTTATAATCATAGTTTCTCCATTAAATGAGTTAAACATGGATCCTTGCAATAATCTCTATTCCTTTTGTGATTAGGCACTACAGTCATGTTCTCCATATGATTGGGCGCTACCCATTTTTATGCTTTGGATTTGTAGGAAAAGCTTTTATTTCCACCATTTCCTTATAATTAAAGTTTTTCCACCAAATGAGTCAAACTTTGATTCTCATAATAATCTGTTTTCTTTCTTTATTGGGCGCTACAATTATGTTCTCTATATTTGGATACACGATATTGATGCTTTGGATTTGCAAGAAAAGCTATTCTTTCCACCATTTTCCTTACAATCAAAGTTTATCCGTGTAACTAGATAAATTTGGATACTCGTAATAATCTTGATTCTTTTTATTATTTGCACCATAATCATGTCCTCCACATTAGGATACATGATATTGATGCTTAGCATTTGCAAGAAAAGCTTTTCCTTCTACCATTTTCCCTATAATTAATGTTCATCCATGAAATAAGTCAAACTTGGATACTCGTAATAATCTCTATTATTTATGTTATTAGGCATTACAATCATGTTCTTCACATTAGGATACAAGATTTTGATGCTTTGGATTCTCAAGGAAATCTTTTCTTTCTGCCATTTTGCTTATAATTAATGTTCATCTATGAAATGAGACAAATTTAGATATTTATTATAATCTCCATTCTTTTTGTTAATGGCACTACAATCATGTTCTCCACATTGGTATACATGATATGGATAATTTGGATTTGGAAGAACAGCTTTTTTTACCACTTTGCATATAATTAATGTTCATTCGTGAAATGGGACAAACTGGGATACCATTATATTCTCCATTCCTTTTGTTATTGTCACTACCATTATGTTCTCCATATTGGGATATGCAATATGGATGCTTTGGATTTGCGACAAAAGCTTTTCTTTCCACCACTTTCCTTATAATTAAATGGGACTAACTAGGATACTTATTATAATCTCCATTCCTTTTGTTATTGGTGCTACAATTATGTTCTCCATATTAGGATACACGATATTGAAGCTATGGATGTGCAAGAAAAGCTTTTCTTTCCACCACGTTTCTTAGAATTAATGTTCATCTATGGAATGAGACAAGCTTGGTTACTCGTAATAATCACTATGTTTTTTGTTATTGCGCACTACAATCATGTTCTCCTCATTGGAATATGCGATATGGATGCTTTGAATTTGCAAGAAAAGCTTTTCTTCCTACCACTTTTCTTGGAATTAATGTTCATCCGTGCAATGAGACAAACTTGGTTACTCATAATAATCTCTATTTTTTTGTTATTGGGCACTATAATCATGTTCTCCTCATTGGGATACACAATATTGACGCTTTGGGTTAGCAAGAAAATGTTTCCTTTCCACCATTTTCCTTATAATTAAAGTTCATCTGTGAAAGGAGTCAAACTTGGATTCTTATAATAATCTCCATTCTTTTTGTGATTGGGCACTAGAATCATGTTCTCCACATTGGGATACACAATATTGATACTTTGGATCTGCAAGAAAAAATTTTCTTTCCATCATTTTCTTTATAATTAATGTTCATCTATGAAATAAGACAAACCTGGATACTCAGAATAATCTCTATTTATTTGTTATTGGTCATTACAATCATGGTCTCTTCATTGGGATACATGATATTGATGCTTTGGTTTGGGAACAAAATGTTTTTCTTTCCACCATTTTCCTTATAATCATAGTTTCTCCACTAAATGAGTCAAACTTGGATCCTTGCAATAATCTCTATTCTTTTTGTGATTAGGCACTACAATCATGTTCTCCACATGATTGGGCGCTACCCATTTTTTATGCTTTGGATTTGTAGGAAAAGCTTTTATTTCCACCATTTCCTTATAATTAAAGTTTTTCCACAAAATGAGTCAAACTTTCATTCTCGTAATAATCTATTTTCTTTTTTTATTGGGCGATACAATTATGTTATCCGTATTTGGATACATGATATTGATGCTTTGGATTTGCAAGAAAAGCTATTCTTTCCACCATTTTCCTTACAATCAAAGTTTATCCGTGTAACTAGACAAATTTGGATACTCATAATAATCTTGATTTTTTTTGTTATTTGCACCACAATCATGTCCTCCATATTAGGATACATGATATTGATGCTTAGGATTTGCAAGAAAAGCTTTTCCTTCTACCATTTTCCTTATAATTAATTTTCACCCATGAAATAAGTCAAACTTGGATACTTGTAATAATCTCTATTATTTTTGTTATTGGGCACTACAATCATGTCCTTCACATTCGGATACAAGATTTTGATGCTTTGAATTCGCAAGAAAATCTTTTCTTTCCGCCATTTTGCTTATAATTAATGGTCATCTGTGAAATGAGACAAATTTAGATATTTATTATAATCTCCATTCTTTTTGTTAGTGGCACTACAATCGTGTTCTCCACATTAGGATACACGATATGGACAATTTGGATTTGCAAGAATAGCTTTTTTTTACCACATTGCATCTAATTAATGTTCATTCATGAAATCGGACTAACTGGGATACCATTATAATCTCCATTCCTTTTGTTATTGGCACTACTGTTATGTTCTCCATATTGGGATATGCGATATGGATGCTTTGGATTTGTGACAAAAGCTTTTCTTTCCACCACTTTCCTTATAATTAAATGGGACTAACTAGGATACTCATTATAATCTCCATTCCTTTTGTTATTAGTGCTACAATTATGTTCTCCATATTAGGATACACGGTATTGATGCTATGGATTTACAAGAAAAGCTTTTCTTTCCACCACATTTCTTAGAATTAATGTTCATCCATGGAATGAGACAAGCTTGGTTACTCATAATAATCAGTATTTTTTTGTTAATGGGCACTACAATCATGTTCTCCTTATTGGGATACACAATTTGATGCTTTGCATTACCAAGAAAAGGTTTTCCTTTTTATCATTTTCCTTATAATCAAAGTTCATCTGTGAAATGAGCCAAACTTAGATTCTTATAATAATGTCCACTTTTTTTGTGATTGGGCACTACAATCATGTTCTCCACATTCGAAACACGATATTGATGCTTTGGATTTGCAAGAAAAACTTTTATTTCCATCATTTTCCTTATAATGAATGTTAATCTGTGAAATGAGAGAAACTTGGATACTCAGAATAATCTTTATTTTTTTGTTATTGGGCACTACAATCATGGTCTATTCATTGGGATACACGATGTTGATGCTTTGGTTTCGGAACAAATGGTTTTCTTTCCACCATTTTCCTTATAATCATAGTTTCTCCATCAAATGAGTCAAACTTTGATCCTTGTAATAATCTCTACTATTTTTGTGATTGGGCACTACAATCATGCTCTCCATATTGGGACACATGATTTTAATGCGTTGGATTTGCAAGAAATGCTTTTGTTTCCACCATTTTCCTTATAATTAAAGTTTGCCTATAAAATGAGTCAAACTTTGATTCTAGTGATAATCTAAATTCTCTTTGATTAGGCATTGCAATTATGTTATCCATATTTGCATACACGATATTGATGCTTTGGTTTGAGAACAAATGTTTTTCTTGCCACCATTTTCCTTATATTCATAGTTTTTCCATCAAATGAGTCAAACTTGGATCCTTGTAATAATCTCTATTCTTTTTGTGATTGGGTATTACAATCATGTTCTCGACATGATTGGGCATTACCTGATTTTAATGCTTTGGATTTGCAAGAAAAGGTTTTATTTCCACTATTTCCTTATACTTAAAATTTATCCATTAAATGAGTCAAACTTTGATTCTCGCAATAATCTAAATTCTTTTTTGATTGGGCCCTACAATTATGTTAGCCATATTTGGATACACGATATTGATATTTGCTTTAGCAAGAAAAGGTTTTCTTTCCATCATTTCCTTATAATCAAAGTTGATTTTTTAAATGAGCCAAACTTGGATTCCTATAATAATCTCCATTCTTTTTCTAATTGGGCATTACAATCATGTTCTCCATATTGGGATACATGATATTGATGCTTTGGATTTGTAAGAAAACTTTTTTTCCATCATTTTACTTATAATTAATGTTCATCCGTGAAATGAGATAAACTTGGATACTCAGAATAATCTCTATTTTTTTGTTATTGGGTACTACAATCATGGTCTGTTTGTTGGGATACACGATATTAATGCTTTAGTTTGGGAACAAATGGTTTTCTTTCCACCATTTTCCTTATAATCATAGTTTCTCCATCAAATAAGTCAAACTTGGATCCTTGCAATAATCTCTATTCTTTTTGTGATTGGGCATTACAATCATCTTCTCCACATTTGGATACACGATTTTGATGCATTGGATTTGCAAGAAAAGCTTTTATTTCCACCATTTTCCTTATAATTAAAGTTTATCCATAAAATGAGTCAAACATTGATTCTCGTAATAATCTAAATTCTTTTTGATTAGGCACTATAATTATGTTATCCATATTTGGATACATGATATTGATACATCGAATTTGCAAGAAAAACTATTAGTTCCACCATTTTCCTTGCAATTAAAGTTTATCTGTCAAATGAGACAAACTTAGATACTTATAACAATCTCGATTTTTTTTGTTATTTACACTACAATCATGTTCTTCACATTGGGATACACGATTTTGATGCTTTGGATTTGTAAAAAAACTTTTCTTTCCAACATTTTCCTTATAATTGATGTTCATCCGTGAAATGAGACACACTTGGATGCTAAGAATAATCTCTATTTTTTTGTTATTGGGCACTACAATCATGGTCTCCTCGTTGGGATACATGATATTGAAGCTTTGGTTTGGGAACAAATGGCTTTCTTTCCACCATTTTCCTTATAATCATAGTTTCTTCGTCAAATGAGTCAAACTTGGATCCTTGAAATAATCTATACTCTTTTTGCGATTGGGCTCTACAATCATGTTCTCCACACGATCAGGCACTACACGATTTTAATGCTTTGGATTTGCATTAAAAGCTTTTATTTCCACTATTTTCCTTATAATTAAAGTTTGTCCATCAAATGAGTCAAACTTTGATTCTCGTAATAATCTAAATTCTTTTTTTTGGGCCCTACAATTATGTTATCCATATTTGGATACACGATATTAATGCTTTAGATTTGTAAGAAGCGCTATTCTTTCCACCATTTTCCTTATAATCAAAGTTTATCCGTGTAATGAGACAAACTTGGATACTCGTAATAATCTTGATTCTTTTTGTTATTTGCACCACAATCATGTCCTCTACATTGGGATACATGATATTGATGCTTTGGATTTGTAAGAAAAGCTTTTCTTTCCACCATTTTCTTTTTAATTAATGTTCATCTGTAAGATAAGTCAAACTTGGATACCCATAATAATCTTTATTATTTTTGTTATTGGGCACTGCAGTCATGTTCTTCACATTGGGATGCAAGATTTTAATGCTTTGGATTTGCAAGGAAATCTTTTTTTTCCACCATTTTGCTTATAATTAATGTTTATCTGTGAAATGAGACAAACTTAGAGACTTATGATAATCTCCATTCTTTTGGTTAGTGGCACTACAAACATGTTCTCCACATTAGGATACACGATATGGTCAGTTTGGATTTGCAAGAATAGCTTTTCTTTCCACCACTTTCCATCTAATTAATGTTCATCCATGAAATGGGACTAACTGGGATACTCATTATAATCTCCATTCCTTTTGTTATTAACACTACAATTATGTTCTCCACATTATGACACGCGATATGGATGCTTAGGATTTGCAAGAAAAACCTTTCATTCCAACACTTTTCTTATAATTAATGTTCATATGAGAAATAGGACTAACTGGGATACTCATTATAATCTCTATTCCTTTTGTTATTGGTACTACATTTATGTTCTCCATATTGGCAAACACGATATTGATGCTATGGATTTGCAAGAAAAGCCTTTCTTTCCACCATGTTTCTTAGGATTAATGTTCACCCATGGAATGAGACAAACTTGGTTACTCGTAATAATCCCTATTTTTTTGTTATTAGGCACTACAATCATGTTCTCTTCATTGAGATACATAATTTGATGCTTTACTTTAGCAAGAAAAGGTTTTCTTTCCATTATTTTCCTTATAGTCAAAGTTCATTTGTGAAATGAGCCAAACTTGGATTCTTATAATAATCTCCATTCTTTTTATGATTGGGCACTACAATCATGTTCTCCACATTGGGAACACGATATTAATGCTTTGGATTTGCAAGAAAAACCTTTCTTTCTATCATTTTCCTTATAATTAATGTTCATTTGTGAAATAAGACAAACTTGGATACTCAAAATAATCTCTATTTTTTTGTTATTGGGCACTACAACCATGGTCTCTTCATTAGGATACATGATATTGATGCTTTGGTTTCGGAACAAATGGTTTTCTTTCCACCATTTTCCTTATAGTCATAGTTTCTCCATCAAATGAGTCAAACTTGGATCCTGATAATAATCTCTACTATTTTGTGATTGGGCACTACAATCATGTTCTCCACATTAGGATACAAAATTTTTGATGCCTTGGATTTGAGAGAAAAGCTTTCATATCCATCATTTTCCTTATAATTAAAGTTTGTCCATCAAATGAGTCAGACTTTGATTCTTGTAATAATCTAAATTCCTTTTGTCATTGGGCACTACAATTATGTTATCCATATTTACATGCACAATATCGATTCTTTGGATTTGCAAGAAAAGCTATTCGTTCCACCATTTTCCTTACAATCAAAGTTTATCTGTGAAATAATACAAACTTGGATACTCGTAATAATCTTGATTCATTTGTTATTTGCACTACAATCTTGCTCTCCATATTGGGATACATAATATTGGTGCTTTGGATTTGCAAGAAAAGCTTTTTTTTCCACCATTTTCCTTATAATTAATGTTCATCCATTAAATAAGTCAAACTTTGATACTCATAATAATCTCCATTATTTTTGTTTTCAGGCACTACAATCATCTTCTTCACATTAGGATACACGATTTTGATGCTTTGGATATGCAAGAAAAACTTTCCTTTCCATTATTTTCCTTATAATTAATGTTCATCCGTGAAATGAGACAAACTGGGATACTAATAATAATCTCCATTTTTTTTGTTATTGGGCATTGCATTCATGGTCTCCTTGTTGGGATACACGACATTGATGCTTTGGTTTGGGAACAAATGGTTTTCTTTCGACCATTTTTCTTATAATATTAGTTTCTCTGTCAAATGAGTCAAACTTGGATCCTTGTAAGAATTTTTATTCTTTTTGTGATTGGGCACTACAATCATGTTCTCCACATAATTGAGCACTATACGATTTTGATGCTTTGGATTTGCAAGAAAAGCTTTTATTTCCACCATTTACCTTATAATTAAAGTTTGCCCATCAAATGAGTCAAACTTTGATTCTCATTATAATCTAAATTCTTTTTTTATTGGGCACTATAATTATGTTACCCATATTTGCATGCACGATATTGATGCTTTGGATTTGCAAGAAAAGCTATTCTTTCCACCATTTTCCTTACAATCAAAGTTTATCCGTGTAATCGACAAACTTGGATACTCGTAATAATCTCAATTCTTTTTGTTATTTGCACTACAATCATGTTCTCCACATTGGGATACATGATATTAATGCTTTGGATTCGCAAGAAAAGCTTTTTTTCCACCATTTTCCTTATAATTAATGTTCATCCATGAAATAAGTCAAACTTGGGAACTTATAATACTCTCTGTTACTTTTGTTAGTGGCACTATAATCATATTCTGCACATTAGGATACATAATTTTGATGCTTTGGATTTGAAAGGAAAGCTTTTCTTTCCACCATTTTGCTTATAATTAATGTTACATTCGTAAAATGAGACAAACATAGATACTCATGATAATCTCCAGTCCTTTTGTTAGTGGCACTACAATCATGTTCTCTATATTGGGATACACGATACGGATGGTTTGATTTTGCAAGAATAGCTTTCTTTCCACCACTTTCCTTATAATTAATTTTCATCTACAAAATGGTACTAACTAGGATACTCATTATAACCTCTATTCCTTTGGTTATTGGCACTATAATTATGTTGTCCACATTATGATACATGATATAGGTGCTTTGGATTTACAAGAAAAGCTTTTCTTTCCACCACTTTTCTTAGAATTAATGTTCATCTGTGGAATGACATAAACTTGGTTACCCATAATAATCTCTATTTTTCTTTGTTATTAGGCACTACAATCATGTTCTCCTCATTGAGATACACCATATTAATGCTTTGGTTTAGCAAGAAAAGGTTTTCTTTCCACCGTTTTTTGTATAGTTAAAGTTTATCTGTGAAATGAGTCAAACCTGGATTCTTATAACAATCTCCATTCTCTTTATAATTGACCACTACAATCATGCTCTCCATATTGGGATACACGATATTGATGCTTTAGATTTGCAAGAAAAACTTTTCTTTCCATCATTTTCCTTATAATTAATGTTTTCTTTCCACCATTTTTCTTATAATCATAGTTTCTCCATCAAATAAGCCAAACTTGGATCCTAGTAATAATCTCTATTCTTTTTGTGATTGACCACTACAATCACATTCTCCGCATCAGGATACATGGTTTTGATGCTTTGGATTTGCAAGAAAAGTTTTTATTTCCACCAGTTTCCTTATAATTAAAGTTTTTTTCCATCAAATGAGTTAAACTTTGATTCTCGCAATAATCTAAATTCTTTTTGTCATTAGGCACTACAATTATGTTATCCATATTTGCATACATGATATTGTTGCTTTGGATATTCAAGAAAAGCTATTCTTTCAGCCATTTTCCTTATAATCAAAGTTTATCCGTGAAATGAGAGAAACTCAGATATTCATAATAATCTCGATTCTTTTTGTTATTTGCACTACAATCATATTCTTAGGATTGGGATACATGATATTGATTCTATGGACTTGCAAAAAAAGCTTTTCTTCCTTATAATTAATGTTCATCTATGAAATAAGTCAAACTTGGATAATAATCTCCATTATTTTTGTTATTAGGCACTACAGTCATGTTCTTCACATTAGGATACATGATTTTGATGCTTTGGATTTGCAAGAAAAGCTTTTTTTTTACCATTTTTCTTATAAGTAATGTTCATCTGTGAAATGAGACAAGCTAAACTACTCATGATAATCTCCATTCTTTTTGTTAGTGGCACTACAATCATGTTTTGCACATTAGGATGCATGGTATAGATGCTTTGGATTTGCAAGAACAGCTTTTCTTTCCACCATTTTCCTTATAATTAATGTACATCCACGAAATAGGACTAACTAGGATACTCATTATAATCTCCATTCCTTTCGTTATTGGCACTACAATTATGTTCTCCACATTGTGATACACGATATGGACGCTTTGGATTTGTAAGAAAATCTTTGCTTTCCACCATTTTTCTTAGAATTAATGTTCATCCATGGAATGAGACACACTTGGTTACTCGTAACAATTTCCATTTTTTTTTTGTTATTGGGCACTACAATCTTGTTCTCCATATTGGGACACACGGTATTGATGCTTTGGTTTAGGAAGAAAAGTTTCTCTTTCCACCGTTTTCCTTATAGTCAAAGTTTATCTGTGAAATTAGTCAAACTTAGATTCTTATAATAATCTCTATTCTTTTTATGATTGATCACTACATACACGATATCGGTGCTTCAGATTTGCAAGAAAAACTTTTCTTTCCATCATTTTCCTTATAATTAATGTTTACTCATGAAATGAGACAACCATCGATACTCTTAATAATCTCCATTTTTTTGTTGTTGGGCATTACAATCATGGCCTCCTCATTGGTATACACGATGTTGATGCTTTAGTTTAGGAACAAATGGTTTTCTTTCCACCAATTTCCTTATAATCATAGTTTTTCCATCAAATGAGTCAAACTTGGATCCTCTTAATAATCTCTATTCTTTTTATGATTGGGCACTATAGTCATGTTCTCCACATTAGGATACACAATTTTGATGCCTTGGATTTGAAAGAAAAGCTTTCATATCCACCATTTTCTTTATAATTAAAGTTTATCCATCAAATGAGTTAGACTTTGATTCTTGTAATAATCTAAATTCTTTTTGTCATTGGGCACTACAATTATGTTATCCATATTTGCATACAGAATATTGATTCTTTAGATTTGCAAGAAAAGCTATTCGTTCCACCATTTTCCTTACAGTCAAAGGTTATCTATGAAATGAGACAAACTTGAATACTCGTAATAATCTCGATTCATTGTGTTATTTGCACTACAATCATGTTCTCTATATTGGGATACACGATATTGGTGCTTTAGATTTGCAAGAAAAGCTTTTCTTTCCACCATTTTCCTTATAATTAATGTTAATCCATGAAATAAGTAAAACTTGGATACGCATAAAAATCTCCATTATTTTTCTTATTGGGCACTACATCATGTTCTTCACATTGGGATACACCATTTTGGTGCTTTGGATTTGCAAGAAAGCTTTTCTTCCCCTCATTTTGCTTATAATTAATGTTCATCCATGAAATGAGACAAACTCAAATACTCATGATAATCTCCATTCTTTTTGTTAGAGGCACTACAATCATGGTCGCCACTTTGAGATACACGATATGGATGCTTTGGAGTTGCAAGAACAGCTTTCTTTCCACCACTTTCCTTATAATTAATTTTCATCTAAAAAATGGGACTAACTAGGATACTCATTATAATCGTCATTCCTTTTGTTATTGGCACTACAATTATATTCTCCATATTGGGATGCACGATATTGATGCTTTGGATTTGTAAAAATAGCTTTTTTTTCCACCATGTTTCTTAGAATTAATGTTCATCCATGAAATGAGACAAACTTAGTTAATCGTAACAATCTCTATTTTATTATTAGGCACTAGAATCATGTTCTCCTCACTGGGATACACAATATTGATGCTTTGGTTTGGCAAGAAAAGGTTTTCTCTCCATCGTTTTCCTTATAATCAAAGTTCATCTGTGAAATGAGCCAAACTTCGATTCTTATAATAATCTCCATTCTTTTTGTGATTAGGCACTACAATCATGTTCTCCACATTGGGATACACGATATTAATGCTTTAGATATGAAAGAAACACTTTTCTTTCCATCATTTTCCTTATAATTAATGTTCATCCATGAAATGAGACAGAATTCGATACTCAGAATAAGCTCTATTTTTTGTTGTTATTCGGCACTACAATCGTGTTCTCTTCAGCGGGATACATGATATTGATGCTTTGGTTTGGGAACAAATGGTTTTCTTTTCGCCATTTTCCTTATAATTATAGTTTCTCCATCAAATGAGTCAAACTTGGATTCTTGTAATAATCTCTACTCTTTTTGTGATTGGGCACTATAATAATATTCTCCATATTGGGATATACGATTTTGATGCTTTGGACTTGCAAGAAAAGCTTTTATTTCCACCATTTTCCTTATAATTAAAATTTGCCCATCAAATGAGTCAAACTCTGATTCTCGTAATAATCTAAATTCTTTTTGACTAGGCACTACAATTATGTTCTCCATATTTGGATACACGATATTGATGCTTTGGATTTGCAAGAAAAGCAAATAGTTCCACCATTTTTCTTACAATCAAAGTTTGTCTATGAAATTAAATAAACTTGGATACTCATAATAATCTCAATTCTTTTTGTTATTTGCACTACAATCATGTTCTCCACATTGGGATACACGATATTGATGCTTTAAATTTGCGAGAAAAGCTTTTCTTCCCATCATTTTCCTTATAATTAATGTTCATCTATGAAATAAGTCAAACTTGCATACTCGTAGTAATCTCCTTTATTTTTGTTATTGGCACTACAATCATGTTCTTCACATTGGGATGCATAATTTTAATGCTTTAGATTTGCAAGAAAAACTTTTCTTTCCACCATTTTGCTTATAATTAATGTTCATACGTGAAATAAGGCTAACTCAAATACTCATGATAATATCCATTCTTTTTGCTAGTGGTACTACAATCATGTTCTCCACATTGGGATACATGATATGGATGGTTTAGATTTGCAAGAACAGCTTTCCTTTCCACCACTTTCCTTTTAATTAATGTTCATCTGTGAAATAAGGCTAACTGGGATACTCATTATAATCTCCATTTTTTTTATTATTGGCACTAAAATTATATTCTCCACATTGGCATGCACAATATGGATGCTTTAGATTTACAGGAAAAGCTTTTCCTTCTACCATTTTTCTTAGAATTAATGTTCATTCTTGGAATGAGATAAACTTGGTTACTCATAATAATCTCTATTTTTTTATTATTAGGCACTACAATCATGTTCTCCTCTTTGGGATACACAATATTGATGCTTTGGTTTAGCAAGAAACAGTTTTTTTTGCACCATTTTCCTTATAGTCGAATTCATCTGTGAAATGAGTCAAACTTGGATCTTATAATAATCTCCATTCTTTTTGTGATTGAGCACTACAATCATGCTCTCCATATTGGGATACATAATACTGATGCTCTAGATTTGCAAGAAAAACTATTCTTTCCATCATTTTCCTTATAATTAATGTTTTCTTTCCATCATTTTCTTTATAATCACAATTTCTCTATCAAATGAGTCAAACTTGGATCCTGGTAATAATCTCTATTCTTTTTATGATTGGGCACTACAATCGTGTTCTCCACATTATGATACACGATTTTGATGCTTTAGATTTGTAAGAAAAGCTTTCATTTTCACCATTTTCCTTGTAATTAAAGTTTGCCCATCAAATGAGTCAAACTTTCATTCTCGTAATAATCTAAATTCCTTTTGTCATTGGGAACTACAATTATATTATCCATTTTTGCATACGTGATATTGTTAGTTTGGATTTCCAAGAAAAGCTATTCTTTTTGCCATTTTCCTTACAATCAAAGTTTATCCATCAAATAAGACAAGCTTGGATACTTGTAATAATCTTGATTCTTTTTTTATTTGCACTAAATCATGTTCTCTAGATTAGGAAACACAATATTGATTCTTTGAATTTGCAAGAAAAGCTTTTCTTTCTGCTGTTTTCCTCATAATTAATGTTCATCCATGAAATAAGTCAAACTTGGATACTTGTAATAATCTCCATTATTTTTGTTATGGGGCACTACAATCATGTTCTTCACATTGGGATACACGATATTTATGCATTGGATTTGCAAGAAAAACTTTTTTTCCATCATTTTCCTTATAATTAATGTTCTCATTCCACCATTTTTCATATAATGATAGCTTCTCCACCAAATGAGCCAAACTTGGATCCTTATAATAATCTCTGTTCTTTCTATGATTGGACACTACAATCATGTTCTCCACATTAGGATACACGATTTTGATGTTTTGGTTTAGGAACAAATGGTTTTCTTACCACCAATTTCCTTATAATCATAGTTTTTTCATCAAATGAGTCAAACTTGGATCCTCATAATAATCTCTATTCCTTTTATGATTGGCACTATAATCATGTTCTCCATATTAGGATACACAATTTTGATGCCTTGGATTTGCAAGGAAAGCTTTCATATCCACCATTTTCCTTATAATTAAAGTTTGTCCATCAAATGAGTCAGACTTTGATTCTTGCAATAATCTAAATTCTTTTTGTCATTGGGCACATAATTATGTTATCCATATTTGCATACACGATATTGATGCTTTGGATTTGCAAGGAAAGCTAGTCTTTCCACCATTTGCCTTACAATCAAAGTTTATTTGTGAAATGAGATAAACCTGGATACTCGTAATAATCTCGATTTTTTTTGTTATTTGCACTACAATCATGTTCTCCACATTGGGATACACGATATTGATGCTATGGATTAACAAGAAAAGCTTTTCTTTCCACCATTTCTTAATAATTAATGTTCATCCATGAAATAAGTAAAACTTGGATATTCATAATAATCTCCATTATTTTTGTTATTGGGCACTGCAATCATGGTTTCCTCATCTTGACACATGACATTGATGTTTTGGATTTACAAGAAAAGCTTTTTTTGCCACCATTTTCTTTATAATTAAAGTTTGTCCATCAAATAACTCAAAATTGGATTCTCGTAACAATCTAAATTCTTTTTATGATTGGGCACTACAATCATGTTGTCCATATTGGGAAACTCAATATTGATGCTTTGGTTTTGCAAGAAAAGCTTTTCTTTTCTTCATTTTCCTTATAATTAATGTTCATCTATGAAATGACAAAAACTCGGATACTTATTATAGTCTCCATTCTTTTTGTTATTGGCACTACAATCATGTACTCCACATTAGGATTGGGATACACAATATTAATGCTTTAGATTAGCAAAAAACATTGTTCTTTCCTCTATTTTCTTATAATTGATGTTCATCCATGAAATAAGACAACATGGATACTTGTAATAATCTCCATTCTTTTATGGGCACTACAAACATGTTTTTCTCATTGGGATACACGATATTGATGCTTTGGATTTGCAAGAAAAGCTTTTCTTTCCACCATTTTCCTTATAATCAAAGTTCATGCGTGAAATGAGTCAAATTGGGATTCTCATAATAGTTAATACTCTTTTTATGGTTGGCCACTACAATCATGTTCTCTACATTATGATACATGATATTGATGCCTTGGATTTGCGAGAAAAAAATTTTTTTGCAATCACTTTCCTTATAATTAAAGTTTGTCCATCAAATGAGTCAAACTTGGATTCTCATAATAATTTAAATTCTTGTTGTGATTAGACACTGCAATTATGTCATCCATATTGGGATACACGATATATTAATACTTTGGATTTGCAAGAAAAGCCTTTTTTTTTCACCATTTTCCTTATAATTAATGTTCATCTATGAAATAAGACAAACTTGGATACTCATTATAATCTCCATTCTTTTTGTTATTGGCACTACAATCATGTTATATACATTGGGATACAAGATATGGATGCTTTGGATTTGCAAGAAAAACTTTTCTTTCCACTATTTTCCTTACAATTAATCTTCATCTGTGGAATGAGGCAAACTTGGATACTTGAAATAATCTCTATTTTTTTTGTTATTGGGCACTACAATCATGTTCTCCACCTTGAGATACATGATGTTAATGCTTTGGTTTGGCAGGAAAAGCTTTTCTTTTCACCATTTTCTTTATAATTAAAGTTCATCCATGAAATAAGACAAACTTGGATACTCATTATAATCTCCATTCTTTTTGTTATTGGCATTGTAACCATCTTCTCCTTATTGGGATTCACGATATTGATACTTTGGTTTAACAAGGAATGGTTTTCTTTCCACCATTTTCCTTACAATTAAAACTTGTCCATTAAATGAGTTAAACTTGGATCTCCGTAGTAATTTCCATTCTTTTTGTGATTGGGCACTACAATCATGTTCTCCATGTTAGGATACACGATATTGATGCTTTGGACTTGCAAGAAAAATTGGGGCGCTACAATCATGTTCTCCATGTTAGGATACACGATATTGATGCTTTGGACTTGCAAGAAAAGCTTTTCTTTCCACCATTTTCCTAATAATTAAAATTTCCCCGTCAAGTGAGTCAAACTTGGATTCTCGTCATAATTTAAATTCTTTTTGTGATTGGGCACCATAATCATGTTATCTATATTTGGATACATAATATTGATGCTTTGGTTTTGCAAGAAAAGCTATTCTTTCCACCATGTTCCTTATAATCAAAGTTTATTTGTGAAATGAGACAAACTCGGATACTCGTAATAATCTCAATTCCTTTTGTTATTTGCACTGCAATCATGTTCTCTACATTGGGATACATGATATTAATGCTTTGGATTTATAAGAAAAGCTTTTCTTTCCACCAGTTTTCTTATAATTAATGTTGATCCATGAATTAAGCCAAACTTGGATACCTGTAATAATCTCCATTATTTTTGTTATTGGGCACTGCAATCAGGGTTTCGTTATTGAGACACATGATATTGATGCTTAGATTTACAAGTAAAGCTTTTCTTGCCACCATTTTCCTTATAATTAAAGTTTATCCATCAAATAAGTCAAAGTTGGATTCTTGTAATAATCTAAATTCTTTTTTGTGATTGTGCACTACAATCATGTTATCCATATTGGGATACACGATATTAATGCTTTGGTTTTTCATGAAAAGCTTTTCTTTCTGCCATTTTCCCTATAATTAAAGTTCATCTGTGAAATGAGACAAACTCGGATACTCATTATAATCTCTATTCTTTTTGTTATTGACACTACAATCATGTACCCCACATTAGGATTAGGATACACAATATTGATGCTTTGGATTAGCTAGAAAAGCTTTTCTTTCCTCTATTTTCCTTATAATTAGTGTTCATCTATAAAATGAGACAAACATGGATACTCGTTATAATCTCCATTCTTTTTGTTATGGGCACTATAAACATGTTCTTCTTGTTAGGATACATGATATTGATGCTTTGGATTTGCAAGAAAAGCTTTTCTTTCCCCATTTTCCTTATAACTAATGTTAATTCATAAAATAAGACAAAATTGGATACTTGTAATAATCTACATTCTTTTTGTTATGGGCAGTACAATCATGTTCTTCTCATTGGGATACACGATATGGATGCTTTGGATTTGCAAGAAAAGCTTTTATTTCCACCATTTTCCTTATAATCAAAGTTCATGCATGAATTGACTCAAACTAGGATTCTCACAATAATCACTATTCTTTTTGTGATTGGCCACTACAATCATGTTCTCCATATTGGGATACATGATATTGATGCCTTGATTTGCAAGAAAAGCTTTTTTTGCCACCATTTTCCTTAAAATTAAAGTTTGTCCATCAAAATGAGTCAAACTTGGATTCTTGTAATAATCTAAATTCTTTTTGTGATTAGGCATTACAATCATGTCATCCATATTAGGATACGCGATATTGGTGCTTAGGATTTGCAAGAAAACTTTTCTTTCTGCCATTTTTTATAATTAATATTCATCTGTGAAATAAGACGAACTCAGATACTTATTATAATCTCCATTCTTTTTGTTATTGGCACTATAATCATGTCCTACACATTGGGATACAAGATATGGATGCTTTGGATTTGTAAGAAAAGCTTTTCTTTCCACTACTTTCCTTACAATTATTGTTCATCCATGGAATGAGGCAAACTTGGATACTCATAATAATCTCTATTTTTTTTGTTATTGGGCATTACAATCATTTTCTCCACATTGAGATACATGATATTGATGCTTTGGTTTGGCAGGAAAAGTTTTTCTTTCCACTATTTTCTTTATAATTAAAGTTCATCCAAGAAATAAAACAAACTTGGATACTCACTATAATCTCCATTCTTTTCATTATTGGTACCACAATCATCTTCTCCTCATTAGGATACATGATAATGATACTCTGGTTTAGCAAGGAATGGTTTTCTTTCTACTATTTTTCTTATAATCAAATGAGTCAAACTTTGATCTTCATAGTAATCTCCATTCTTTTTGTGATTAGGCACTACATCATGTTCTCCACGTTGGGATACACCATATTAATGCTTTGGACTTGCAAGAATAGCTTTTCTTTCCACCATTTTCCTAATAATTAGAATTTATCCATCATATGAGTCAAACTTGGGTTCTCGCCATAATCTAAATTATTTTTGTGATTGGGCACTACAATCATGTTATTTATATTTGGATACATGATATTGATGCTTTGGATTTGCAAGAAAAGCTATTCTTTTCACTATTTTCCTTATAGTCAAAGTTTATCTGTGAAATGAGACAAACCTGGACACTCGTAATAATCTCAATTCTTTTTATTATTTGCACTACAATCATGTTCTGCACATTGGGATACACGATACTGATGCTTTGGATTTGCAAGAAAAGCTTTTCTTTTCCACCATTTTCCTTATAATTAATGTTCATCCATGAAATAAATTAGACTTGGATACTCATAATAATATCCATTCTTTTTGTTATTGGCACTACAATTATGGTTTCCTTATTGGGACACACGATATTGATGCTTTGAATTTGCAAGAAAAGCTTTTCTTGCCACCATTTTTCTTATAATTAAAGTTTGTCGATCAAATAAGTCAAAGTTGGATTCTAGTAATAATCTAAATTCATTTTGTGATTGGGCACAACAATCATGTTATCCATATTTGGATACACAATATTGATGCTTTGCTTTGGCAAGAAAAGCATTTCATTCCACCATTTTCCTTATAATTAATGTTCATCCACAAAATGGGATAAACTTGGATACTTATTATAATCTCCATTCTTTTTGTTATTGGCACTGCAGTCATGTTCTCCACATTGAGATACACGATATTGGTGCTATGGATTAGCAAGAAAAGCTTTTCTTTCTTTTATTTTCCTTATAATTAATGTTCATCTGTGAAATAAGACAAACATGGATACTTGTAATAATCTCTATTCTTTTTTGTTATGGGCACTACAAACATGTTCTTCTCATTCGGATACATGATATTTATGCTTTGGATTACCAAGAAAAGCTTTTCTTTCCACCATTTTCTTTAGAATTAATGTTCTTCCATGAGATGAGACAAAATTAGATACTCATAATAATCTCTATTTCTTTGTTATGGGCACTACAATTATGTTCTTCTCATTGGGATGCATGATATTGATACTTTGGATTCGCAAGAAAAGCTTTTCTTTCCACCTTTTTCCTTATAATCAAAGTTCGTCAATGAAATGGGTCAAACTTGGATTCTCATAATAATCTCTATTCGTTTCATGATTGGGCACTACAATCATGTTCTCCACATTTGGATGTACGACATTGGTGCTTTGGGTTTACCAAAAAAGCTTTTCTTTCCACTATTTTCCTTATAATTGAAGTTTATTTCCACATTGGGGTACACGATATTGATGACAATCATGTTCTCCACATTGGGGTACACGGTATTGATGCTTTGGTTTGGAAAGAAATGCTTTTTTCCCCATTTTCCCTATAATTAAAGTTTATTCGCAAAATGAGACAAACATGGATACTCATTATAATCTCCATTCTTTTTGTTATAGGCACTACAATCATCTTCTCCACTTTAGGATATATGATACTGATGCCCTGGTTTGGCACGAAAAGGTTTTCTTTCCACCATTTTCCATATAATCAATATTCATTCATGAAATGAGTCAAACTTCGATTCTCATAATAATCTCCATACTTTCTATTATGGGCATAACAATCATGTTCACCTTTTTGGGTTACACAATATTGATGCTTTTATTCGCCAAGAAAAGCTTGTTTTTCCACTATTTTCTTTACAATCAAAATTCATCTATGAAATGAGTCAAACTTGGATTTTCATAATAATCTCAACTCTTTTTGTGATTGGACACTACAATCATGCGCTCCATATTGGGATACACGATATTGATGCTTTGGTTTGGTAAGAAAAGCTTTTCTTTCCACCATCTTCCTTATAATTAATGTTCATCCGCGAAGTGGAACTAACTTGGATATACATTATAATCTATTCTTTTTGTTATTGGCACCACAATCATGTTCTCCATATTAGGATGAAGGATATTGATGCTTTGGTTTGCAAGAAAAGCTTTTCTTTCTACTATTTTCCTTACAATTAAAGTTCATCCACAAAATGAGACAAACATGGATACTCATGTAATCTCTATTCCTTTTGTTATTGGCATTACAATTATCTTTTCCATGTTGGAATACATGAAATTGATGCTTTGGTTTAGTAAAAAAAAGGTTTCCTTTCACCACATTTTGTTGGCATATCCAAAGTTTCTGTGAAATGAGTCAAACTTTGATTCTCATAATAATCTCCATACATTTTGTTGTGGGCACTGCAATCATGTTCACCACATTGGGAGACACGATATTGATGCTTTGATTCGATAAGAAAAGCTTTTCTTTTTACCATTTTCCTTATAATAAAAGTTCTTCTGTGAAATGAGACAAACTTGGATACTCACTATAATCTCTATTCTTTTTGTTATGGGCATGACAATCATGTTCTCCACATTGCCATACACGATATTGATGGTTTGGATTTGCAAGAAAAGCTTTTCTTTCCACCATTTTCCCTATCATCAAAGTTCATCCATGAAATCAAAGAAACTTAGATGTTCATAATAATCTCCATTTTTTTATTATTGGGCACTACAATCATGGTCTTCTCATTGGGATACACCATATTGATGCTTTTATTTTGGAAGAAAAGCTTTTTTTCCACCATTTTCCTTATAGTCAAAGTTCATCTGTGAAATGAGTTAAACGTGGATCCTCATAATAATTGTTATTCTCTTTGTGATTGGGCACTACAATCATGTTCTCTACATTGGGATACACAATATTGATGCTTTGGTTTGGCAAGAAAAGCTTTCCTTCCCACCGTTTTCCCTAAAATTAATGTTCATCCAGAAAATGGGACAAACTTGGATACTTAGTATAATCTCCATTCTTTTTGTTATTGGCTGCAATCATGCTCTCCACATTGGGATATATGATATTGATGCTTTGTATTAGCAAGAAAAGCTTTTCTTTCTTTAATTTTCCTTATAATTAATGTTTATCTATGAAATGAGACAAACATGGATACTCATAATAATCTTCATTCTTTTTGTTATAAGCACTACAAACATGTTCTTCATATTGGGATACACGATATTGATGCTTTGGATTTTCAGGAAAAACTGTTCTTTCCACCATTTTTCCCTATAATTAATGTTCATCCATGAAGTAAGACAAACTTGGATACTCATAATAATCTCCATTCTTTCGGTTATGGCACTATGATCATGTTGTTCTCATTGGGATACATAATATTTATGCTTTAAATTTGCAGAAAAAGCTTTTCTTTCTACCATTTTTCTTATAATCAAAGTTCATCGATGAAATGAGTCAAACTTGGATTCTCATAATAATCTTTATTCTTTTTGTGATTGGGCCCTACAATCAAATTCTCCACATTGGGATACACGATATTGATGCTTTGGATATGCCAGAAAAGCTATTCTTTCTAGCATTATCCTTATAATCAAAGTTAATCGATGAAATGAGCCAATCTTGGATTCTCGTAATAATCTCCATACTTTTTGTTATGGGCACTACAATCATGTACCTTTGTGGGGCACACGATATTTATGCCTTGATTTGGTGAGAAAAGCTTTTCTTTTCATAATTTTCTTTATAATCGAAGTTCATCCATGAAATAAGTCAAACTTGGATTCTCATAATAATCCCTATTCTTTTTATGATTGGGCACTAAAATCATGTTCACCTCATTGGGATACATGATATTGATGCCTTGATTTGGCAAGAAAAGCTTTTCTTGCTACCATTTTCCTTATAATAAAAGTTCCTCCATGAAATGAGACAAACTTGGACACTCACTATAATCTCTATTCTTTTTGTTATTGCCACTACAATCATGTTCTCCACATTGCCATACATGATATTGATGCTTTCAATTTGCAGGAAAAGCTTTTTTTTCTATAATTTTCCTTCTCATCAAAGTTTATCCATGAAATGAGGCAAACTTGGATACACGTAATAATCTATATTTTTTTAATTATCGGGCACTACAATCATGGTCTCCTCAATGGGACACACGGTATTGATGGTTTTGTTTAGGAAGAAAAGCATTTCTTTCCACCCTTTTCCTTATCATCAAAGTTTATTCATGAAATGAGTCAAATTTAAATTCTCATAATAATTCCTATTCTTACAAGATCGGGCACTCTAATCATGTTCTCCACATTGGGATACACAATATTGATGCTTTGGTTTGGTAAGAAAAACTTTTCTTACCACCACCTTCCTTATAATTAATATTCATCCGTGAAATGGGACTAACTTGGATACTCATTATAATCTCCATTCCTTTTGTTATTGGCACTACAATCATGTTCTCCACATTTGGATACGTGATATTGATGCTTTGGTTTGGCAAGAAAAGGTTTTCTTTCCACTATTGTCCTTATAATCAAAGTAATCCATGAAATGAGTTTAACTTTGATTCTCATTATAATCTCTTTGTTTTTTGTTATAGGCACTACAATTATGTTCACCTCATTAGGATGCACGATATTGATGCTTTAATCTATCAACAAACGATTTTTTTCCACCATTTTCCTTATAGTAAAAGTTCCTCTGTTAAATGAGACAAACCTGGATACTCATTATAATCTCCATTCTTTTTGTTATTGGCACTACAATCATCTTCTCCACATTGGCATACATGATATTGATTCTTTGGATTTGTAAGAAAAGCTTTTCTTTCCAACATTTTCTTTATCATCAAAATTCATCCGTGAAATGAGTCAAACTTGGATTCTCATAATAATCTCTATTCTTTTTGTGATTGGGCACTACAATCATGTTCTCCACATTGGGATACATGATAATGATGCTTTGGTTTGGCAAGAAAAGCTTTTTTTCCACCAGTCTTCCTTATAGTTAATGTTCACCTACGAAAAGGGACTAACTTGGATTCTCATTATTAGCTCCATTCCTTTATTTATGGGCACTACAATCATGTTCTCCATATTGGGGTACATGATATTAAAGCTTTGGTTTGGAAAGAAAAGCTTTTCTTTCCACCATTTTCCTCATAATTAATGTTCATATGCAAAATAAGACAAACATGGACACTCAAAATAAGACAATTATCTTCTCAAAATTGGGATACATGATATTGATGCTTTGGTTTAGAAAGATAGGGTTTTCTTTCCATCATTTTCCTTATAATCAAAGTTCATCCACAAAATGAGTCAAACCTTGATTCCTATAATAATCTTCATATTTTTTGTTATGGGCACTATAATCATGTTCACCTCATAGGGATACACGATATTAATGCTTTGATTTGGCAGGAAAAGCTTTTTTTTTCCACCATTTTCCTTATAATCGAAGTTCATCCATGAAATGAGTCAAACTTGGATTCTCATAATAATAGCTATTCTTTTGTGGATTGGGCACTACAATCATGTTCACCTTGTTAGGATAGACGATATTGATGCTTTGATTTGGCAAGAAAAGCTTTTCTTTCCGCCATTTTCCTTATAATCAAAGTTTCTCCGTGAAATAAGACAAACTTGGATACTCACTACAATCTCTATTCTTTTTGTTATTGGAACTACAATAATGTTCTCCATATTGGCAAACACAATATTGATGATTTAGATTTGCAAGAAAAACTTTTCTTTCCACCATTTTCCTTCTCATCAAAATTCATCTGTGAAATGAGACAAACTTGGATACTCGTAACAATCTCCATTTTTTTTTGTTATTGGGCCCTACAACCATAGTCTCCTCATTAAGATACATAATATTGATGCTTTGGTTTGGGAAGAAAAGCTTTTCTTTCCACCATTTTCCTTATTATCAAAGTTTAGCTGTGAAATAAGTCAAACTTGGATTCTAATAATAATCTCTATTTTTTTGTGATTAGGCACTACAGTCATGTTCTCCTCATTGGGATACACATTATTGATGCATTGGTTTGGCAAGTAAAGTTTTCTTCCCACCATTTTTCTTAAAATTAATGTTTATCTGTGAAATGGCACAAACTTGGATGCTTATTATAGTCTCCATTCTTTTTGTTATTGGCACTACAACCATGTTCTCCACATTAGGATACATGATATTGACATCGGGATTAGCAAGAAAAGCTTTTATTTCCTCCATTTACCTTATAATTAATGTTTACCTGTAAAATGAGACAAACACAGATACTCATAATAATCTCCGTTCTTCTTGTTATAGGCATTACAGACATGTTCTTCTCATTGGGATACACAATATTGATGCTTTGGATTTGCAAGAAAAGCTTTTCTCTCAACCATTTTCCTAATAATTAATGTTAATCTGTGCAATGAGATAAACTTGGGTACTCATAATAATCTCCATTCTTTTTGTTATGGGTATTACAACCATGTTCTTCTCATTGAGATACACGATATTGATGCTTTGGATTTGCAGTAAACCTTTTCTTTCCACCATTTTCCTTATAACCAAAGTTCATGCGTGAAATGAGTCAAACATGGATTCTCATAACAATCTCTATTCTTTTTGTGATTGGGCGCTACAATCAAGTTCTTCACATTGGGATGCATGATATTGATGCTTTGGATTTGCAAGAAAAGTTTTCTTTCCACCATTTTCCTTATAATTAAAGCTCATCCATGAAAGAAGACAATCTCAGATACTAATTATAATCTCCATTCTTTTTGTTAGTGGCACTACAACCATGTTCTCCATATTAGGATGTAGGATTATGCTTTGGTTTGGCAAGAAAAGCTTTTCTTTCTATCATTTTTTGTATAATTAAAGTACATCTTTGAAGTGGGATGAACTTGGATACTCATTATAATCTCCAGTTTTTGTTAATGGCACTACAATCATGTTATCAACGTTGCGATACAGGATATTGATGCTTTGGATTTGCAAGAAAAGGTTTTGTTTCCACCATTTTCATGATAATCAAAATTCTTTCGTGAAATGAGTCAAACATGGATTCTCATAATAATCTCTATTCTTTTGTGATTGGGCGTTACAATCATGTTCTTCAATTAGGATACACGATTTTGTTGCTTTTGTTTGAAAAGAAAAGCTTTTCTTTTCACTATTTTCCTTATAAGTAATGTTTATCTGCAAAATGGGATAAACTTGGGCACTCATTATAGTCTCCATCCTTTTTGTTGTTGGCACGGCAATCATGTTCTCCATATTGGGTACAGGATATGGATGCTTCGGATTTGCAAGAAAAGCTTTTCTTTCCTCCATTACCCTTATAATCAAAGTTAATCCATGAAATGAGTCAATCTTGGATTCTCATAATAATCTCCATACTTTTTGTTATGGGCACTACAATTATGTTCACCTCATTGGGATACATGATATTGATGCTTTGATTTGGTGAGAAAAGCTTTTCATTCCACCATTTTTCTTATAATCGAAGTTCATCCATGAAATGAGTTAAACTTGGATTCTTATAACAATCCCTATTCTTTTTATGATTGGGCACTACAGTCATGTCCACCTTATTGGGATACATCATATTGATGCTTTGATTTCATAAGAAAAGCTTTTCTTTCTGTCATTTTCCTTATAATAAAAATTCCTCTATGAAATAAGACAAACTTGGACACTAACTATAACTCCATTCTTTTTGTTATTGGCACTACAATCATATTATCCCCATTGCCATACATAATATTGATCTTTTCGATTTGCAGGAAAAGTTTTTCTTTCCATCATTTTCCTTTTCATCAAAGTTCATCTGCGAAATAAGGCAAATTTGGATACTCATAATAATCTCTATTTTTTTTAATTATTGGGCACTACAATCATGGTCTCTCATTGGGACACACACTATTGATGCTTTTTTTAGGAAGAAAAGTATTCGTTCCACCATTTTCCCCATAATCAAAGTAATCCATAAAAAGAGTCAAACTTGGATTCTTATTAAAATCTCAATGCTTTTTGTTATGAGCACTACAATCATGTTCACTCATTGGGATACACGATATTGATGCTTTGATCTGTCAAGAAAAGATTTTTTTCCACCATTTTCCATATAATAAAAAGTCCTTCGTGAAATGAGACAAACTTGGATACTCATTATAATCTCCATTCTTTTTGTTATTGGCACACAATCATGTTCTTTACATTGGGATACACAATATTGATGCTTTGGTTAGGCAAGAAAAGCTTTTCTTTCCACCATTTTCCTTATAATTAATGTTTATTCATGAAATAGGACAAGCTTGGATACCCATTATAATCTCCATTCTTTTTGTTGTGGGCACTGCAATCATGCTCTCCATATTGGGATACACGATATTGCTGTTTTGGATTAACAAGAAAAGCTTTTCTTTCCCCAATTTTCCTTATAATTAATGTTCATCCATGAAATGAGACAAACATGGATACTCATAATAATCTCCATTCTTTTAGTTGTGGGCCATTCTTTTAGTTATGGGCACTGCAAAGATGTTCTTCTCATTGAGATACACGATATTGATGCTTTGGAATTTTAAGAAAACCTTTTTTTCCACCATTTTCCTTATAATTAATGTTCATACATGAGGTGAGACAAACTAGGGTACTCGTAATAATCTCCATTCTTTTTGTTATGGGCACTACAATCATGTTCTTCTCTTTGGGAGACATGATATTGATGCTTTGGATTTGCAGGAAAAGCTTTTCTTTTACCGTTTTCCATATAATCAAACTTTATCCATGAAATGAGTCAAACTTGGATTCTTATAATAATCTCTATCCTTTTTGTGATTACGCACTACAGTCAAATTCTCCATATTGGGATACATGATATTGATGCTTTGGATTTACAGAGAAAGTTTTTCTTTCCACCATTGTCCTTGTAATCAAATTTAGGCCATGAAATGAGTCAAACTTGGATTCTTATAATAATCTCCATACTTTTTGTTATGGGCACTACAATCATGTTCACCTTATTGGGATACACAATATTGATACTTTGATTTGGCAAGAAAAGATTTTCTTTACACTATTTTCCTTATAATAAAAGTTTCTCCACAAAATAAGACAAACTTAGATACTCATTATAATCTCTATTTTTTTTGTTATTGGCACTACAATCATGTTTTCGACGTTGGCATACACGATATTAATGCTTTGGATTTGCAAGAAAAGCTTTTTTTTTCATCATTTTTCTTATCATCAAAGTTCATTTGTGAAATAAGTCAAACTTGGATTCTTATAATAATCTCTATTTTTTTGTGATTGGGCATTACAATCATGTTTTCCATATTAGGATACACAATATTGATTTCTTTGCTTTGGCAAGAAAACTTTTTTTTCCACTATCTTCCTTATAATTAGTGTTCACCTATGAAATGGGACTAACTTGGATACTCATTATAATCTCCATTCCTTTCGTTATTAGCACTATAATCATGTTCTCCATATTAGGATACATGATATTGATGCTTTGGTTTGGCAAGGAAGGTTTTTATTTCCACCAGTTTCCTTATAATCAAAGTAATCCATGAAATAAGTTAAACTTGCATTCTCATTACAATCTCCTTGCTTTTTGTTATGGGCGCTACAATCATGTTCACCTCATTGGGATACACGATATTGATACTTTAATCTGTCAAGAAAAGATTTTTTCCCACCATTTTCCTTATAGTAAAAGTTCCACCGTTAAATGAGACAAACTTGGATGCTCATTATAATCTCTGTTCTTTTTGTTATTGGCACTACAATCATGTTCTCCACATTGGCATACTCAATATTGATGCTTTGGATTTGTAAGAAAAGCTTTTCATTTCACCATTTTCCTTGTCATCAAAGTTCATCCGTAAAATGAAACAAACTTGGATTCTCATAATAATCTCTATTTTTTTTGTGATTAGGCACTGCAATCATATTGATGCCTTAGTTTGGCAAGAAAAGCTTTTCTTTCCCTCCATCTTCCTCATAGTTAATGTTCACCTGTGAAATAGGACTAACTTGGATATTCATTATAATCTCTATTTCTTTTGTTATAGGCACTACAACCATGTTCTCTACATTGGGATACACGATATTGATGCTTTGGTTTGGCAAGAAAAAGATTTTTTTTCATCGTTTTCCTAATAATTAATGCTCATATGCAAAATAAGACAAACATGGATACTCATTATAATCTCCATTCTTTTTGTTATTGGCACTACAATTATCTTCTCAATATTGGGATACATGATATTGATGCTTTGATTTGGCGAGAAAAGCTTTTTTTTCCACCACTTTCCTTATAATCAAAGTTCATACATGAAATGAGTCAAACTTGGATTCTCATAATAGTTGCTATTCTTTTTTTGATTGGGCACTACAATCATGTTCATGTTGTTGGGATACACGATATTGATGCTTTGGTTTGAGAAGAAAAGCTTTTCTTTCCACCATTTTCCTTATTATCAAAGTTCAACTATGAAATGAGTAAGACTTGGATTCTAATAATAATCTCTATTTTTTTATGATTGGGCACGACAGTCATGTTCTCCTCATTGGGATACACAACATTGATGGATTGGTTTAGCAAGCAAAGCTTTTCTTTCCACCATTTTTCTTAAAATTACTATTCATTTACGAAATGGGACAAACTTGGATGCTCATTATAGTCTCCATTGCTTCTATTATTGGCACTACAATCATGTTCTCCATATTAGGATACATGATATTGATATCTGGATTAGCAAGAAAAGCTTTTCTTTCCTCTATTTTCCTTATAGTTAATGTTCACTTGTGAAATGAGACAAGCATGGATACTCGTAATAATCTCTATTCTTTTTGTTATGGGCACCACAAACATGTTCTTTTCATTGGGATACATGATATTGATGCTTTGGATTTGCAAGAAAAGCTTTTTTCTCCACTATTTTCCTTATAATTAATTTAATCTGTGAAATTAGACAAACTTGGGTACTCGAAATAATCTCCATTCTTTTTGTTATAGGCATTACAATCATGTTCTTCTCATTAGGACACAAGATATTGATGTTTTGGATTTGTAGGAAAAGCTTTTCTTTCCACCATTTTCCTTATAACCAAAGTTCATGCATGAAATGAGTCAAACTTGGATTCTTATAACAATCTTTATTCTTTTTGTGATTGGGCACTATAATCATGTTCTCCATATTGGGATACATGATTCTGATGCTTTGATTTGGCAAGAAACGCTTTTCTTCCACCTGTCTTTCTTATAGTTAATGTTCACTTACGAAATGGGACTAACTTGGATACTTATTATAATCTCCATTTCTTTTGTTATTGGAACTACAATCATGTTCTCCACTTTAGGATTCATCATATTGACGCTTTGGTTTGGCAAGAAAAGCTTTTCTTTCCACCATTTTCCTTATAATCAATGTTCATATGGAAAATAAGACAAGCATGGATACTCAAAATAAGACAATTATCTTCTCGACATTGGGATACATGATATTGATGCTTTGGTTTAGAAAGAAAAGCTTTTCTTTCCACCATATTCCTTATAATCAAACTTCATCTGCAAAATGAGTCAAACTTCGATTCCCATAATAATCTTCACATTTTTTGTTATGGGCACTACAATATGTTCACCTCATAGGGATATAGGATATTGATGCTTTGATTTGGTGAGAAAAGCTTTTCTTTCCACCATTTTCCTTACAATCGAAGTTCATCCATGAAATGAGTCAAACTTGGATTCTCTTAGTAATCGCTATTCTTTTTTTGATTAGGCGCTACAATCATGTTCACCTTGTTAGGATAGACGATATTGATGCTTTGATTTGGTAAGAAAAGCTTTTCTTTCCACCATTTTCCTTATAATAAAAGTTTCTCTGTGAAATGAGACAAACATGGATACTCACTATAGTATCCATTCTTTTTGTTACTAGCACTATAATCATGTTCTCCACATTGGCATATGCGATATTGATGATTTGGATTTGCATGAAAAGCTTTTCTTTTCATCATTTTCCTTCTCATCAAAATTTATCCGTGAAATGAGACAAACTTAGATACTCGTAACAATCTCCATTTTTTTTGTTATTGGGCACTACAATCATGGTCTCCTCATTAGGATACAGTGTATTGATGCTTTGTTTTGGGAAGAAAAGCTTTTATTTCCACTATTTTCCTTATTATCAAAGTTTAGCTGTGAAATGAGTCAGACTTGGATTCTAATAATAATCTCTATTCTTTTTGTGATTGGGCACTATAGTCATGTTTTCCTCATTGTGGTAAATAATATTGATGCATTGGTTTGGCAAGCAAAGTTTTCTTCCCACCATTTTTCTTAAAATTAATGTTTATCTACGAAATGAGACAAAGTTGGATGCTCATTATAGTCTCCATTCTTTTTGTTATTGGCACTACAATCATGTTTTCCACATAAGGATACATGATATTGATATCTGGATTAGCAAGAAAAGCTTTTCTTTCCTCCATTTTCCTTATAATTAATGTTCACCTATGAAATGAGACAAACTTCGTACTTGTAATAATCTCCATTGTTTTTGTTATAGGCATTACAATCATGTTCTTCTTATCGGGACACACGATATTGATGCTTTGGATTTGCAAGAAAAGCTTTTTTTTACCATTTTCTTTATAACCAAAGTTCATGCACGAAATTAGTCAAACTTGGATTCTTATAACAATCTCTATTCCTTTTGTGATTGGGCACTACAATCATGTTCTCTACATTAGGATGCATGATATTGATGCTTTGGATTTGCAAGAAAAGCTTTCTTTCCATCATTTTCCTTATAATCAAAGCTCGACCATGAACGAAGACAATCTCGAATACTGATTATAATTTTTATTCTTTTTGTTAGTGACACTACAACCACATTTTCCACATTGGGATACAGGATATTGATGCTTTGGTTTGGCAAGAAAAGCTTTTTTTTCCCACCATTTTTCATATAATTAAGTAAATCCCTGAAGTGGGATGAACTTGGATGCTCATTATAATTTCCATTTTTTTGTTAATGGCACTACAATCCTGTGGGATATAAGATATTGATGCTTTGGAACTGCAAGAAAAGGTTTTGTTTCCATCATTTTCCTTATAATCAAAGTTCTTTCATGAAATAAGTCAAACTTGGATTCTCATAATAATTTCTATTCTTTTTGTGATTGGGCATTACAATCATGTTCTTTACATTAGGATACACATATTGATGCTTTGGTTTGGCAAGAAAAGCTCTACTTTCCACTATTTTCCTTATAATTAATCTTCATCCGTGAAATAGGACTAACTTGGGTACTTATTATAGTCTCCACTCTTTTTGTTGTTGGCACTACAATCATGGTCTCCACATTGGGCTATACGATATGGATGCTTTTGATTTGCATGAAAAGCTTTCTTTTGTCCCCTTTCCTTATAATTAATGTTTATCCATGGAATGAGACTTTGATGCTTATAATAATCTGCATTTTTTTGTTATGGGCTCCACAATAATGTTCACCCGATTGGGATACACGATATTGCTGCTTTGGTTTGGCAAGAAAAGGTTTTCTTTCCACTATTTTTCTTATAATCAAAGTTCAACCATGAAATAAGTGAAACTTAGATTCTCATAATAATCTCTATTCTTTTTGTGATAGGGAACTACTATCTTGTTCTCCACATTAGGATACACAATATTGAAGCTTTAGATTTGCAAGAAAAGCTTTTCTTTCCACCATTTTCCATATAATCAAACTGGACAAACTTGGATATTCATAATAATCTCAATTCTTTTTGTTAATGGGCACTACAATCATGTTCTTCTCATTGGGATACACGACATTGATGCTTTGGATTTGTAAAAAAGCTTTTCTTTCCATGATATTCCTTATAATCAAATTTCATCCATGAAATGATAAAAACTTGGATACTTGTAATAATTCCCATTCTTTTTGTTAGTGGCACTACAATCAAGTTCTCCATATTGGGATACATGATATTGATGCTTTGGTTTTGCAAGAAAAGCTGTTCATTTCACCATTTTCCTTATAATTAAAGTTCATCCACGAAACGAGACAAACTTGGGTACTTTTAATAATCTCCATTCTTTTTGTTAGTGGAAGTACAATCACGTTCTCCATATTGGGATACACGATATTGATTATTTGGTTTGGCAAGAAAAGCTTTTCTTTCCGCCATTTTATGTATAATTATAGTTCATTCGTAAAATAAGACAAACTTGGATATACGTAATAATCTCTATTCATTTTGTGATTGGGCACTACAGTCGTGTCATCCATATTAGGATACACAATATCGATGCTTTGGATTTGCAAGAAAGCTTCACTTTCCACCATTATCCTTATAATCAAAGTTCATCCATTAAATATAAACTTGGATTCTCCTAATAATCTCCATACTTTTAGTTAGGGGCACTACAATTATGTTCCCCTCATTGTTATACATGATATTAATGCTTTGATTTGGCAACAAAAGCTTTTCTTTCCACTATTTTTCTTAAAATTAAAGTTGCTCGATGAAATGAGACAAACTTGGATACTTATTATAATCTCCATTCCTTTTGTTATTGGCATTACAATCATGTTCTCCATATTGGCATACAAGATATTGATGCTTTGGATTTGCAAGAAATACTTTTCCTTCCACCATTTTCATTAAATCAATGTTCATTCATGAAATGAGACAAACTTGGATGCTCATAATAATCATCATTTTTTTTTTGTTATTAGGCACTACAATCATGGCCTCCTTATTGGGATACACGGTATTGATGCTTTCTTTTAGGACAAAAAATTTTTCTTTCCACTATTTTCCTTGTAATCAAAGTTTGTCCGTGAAATGAGACAAACTTCGATATTCATAATAATCTCAATTCTTTTTGTTAATGGGCACTACAATCATGTTCTCCACATTAGGATACACGACATTGATGCTTTGGGTTTGCAAGAAAAGCTTTTCATTCCATGATATTCCTTATAATCAAAGTTCATCCATGAAATGACATAAACTTGGATACTTGTAATAATCCCTATTTTTTTTGTTAATGGCACTACAATCAAGTTCTCTACATTGGGATAATGATATTGATGTTTTTGTTTGGCAAGAAAAGCTTTACTTTCCACCATTTTCCTTATAATTAAAGTTCATCTATGAAAGGAGACAAACTTGGATACTTGTAATAATCTCCATTCTTTTTGTTAGTGGAAGTACAATCATGTTTTCCATATTGGAAAACATGATATTGCTTATTTGGTTAGGCAAGAAAAGCTTTTCTTTCCACCATTTTTTGTATAATTAAAGTTTATTCATAAAGTGAGACAAACTTGGATACATGTAATATTCTTCATTCATTTTATGATTAGGAACTACAATCTTGTGCTCCATATTGGGATACATGATATCGATGCTTTGGATTTGCAGCAAAGCTTTACTTTCCACCATTATTTTGATAATCAAAGTTCATCTGTGAAATGACAACTTGGATTCTCATATTAATCTCCATACTTTTAGTTATGGGCACTACAATCATGTTTCCCTCATTGCGATACACGATATTGATGCTTTGATTTGGCAAGAAAAGCTTTTCTTTCCACCATTTTCCTTATAGTTAAAGTTCCTCCATGAAATAAGACAAACTTGGATACTCATTATAATCTCTATTCTTTTTTGTTATTGGCACTACAATCATGTTCTCCACATTCGTATACATAATATTGATGCTTTGGATTTGCAAGAAATACTTTTCTTTCCACCATTTTCCTTACAATCAAGGTTTATTCGTGAAATAAGATAAACTTGGATACTTAAAATAATCTCCATTTTTTTGTTTCCATATAATCAAAGTTTATATGTGAAATGAGACAAACTAGGATATTCGTAATAATCTCAACTCTTTTTGTTAATGGGCACTACAATCATGGTCTCTACATTAGGATACACGACATTGATGCTTTGGATTTGTAAGTCAAGCTTGTCTTTCCACTATTTTCCTTATAATCAAAGTTCATCCATGAAATGATACAAACTTGGATGCCTGTAAAAATCCCCATTCATTTTGTTAGTGGCACTATAATCATGTTCTCCATACTGGGATACACGATATTGATGCTTTGGTTTGGCAAGAAAAGTTTTTCTTTCCACCATTTTCTTTATAATTGAAGTTCATGCATGAAATGAGACAAACTTGGATACTTGTAATAATCTCTATTCCTTCTATTTGTGGAAGTATAATCATGTTCTCCATATTGGGATACATGATACTGATGCTTTGGTTTGGCAAGAATAGCTTTTCTTTCCACCATTTTTCGTATAATTAAAGTTTATCTGTGAAGTGAGAAACTTGGATACTCATAATAATCTCCATTCATTTTATGATTAGGCACTACAATCATGTTGTCCACATTGGGATACATGATCTTGATGTTTTGGATTTGCAACTAAAGCTTTTTTTTCTATCGTTATCCTTATAATCATAGTTCATCCATGAAATGATAACTTTGATTCTCATAATAATCTTCATACTTTTAGTTATGGGCACTACAAATATGTTCCCCTCATTGTGATACTTGATATTGATGCTTTGATTTGGCAAGAAAAGCTTTTCTTTTCACCATTTTCCTTAAAATTAAAGTTCATCCGTGAGAAAAGACAAACTTAGATACTTATTATAATCTTCATTCTTTTTCTTAATGGCACTACAGCCATGTTCTCCATATTGGGATACACGATATTGATGCTTTGATTTGGCAAGAAAAGCTTTTCTTTCCACCATTTTTCGTATAATTAAAGTACATCTATGAAATAAGATAAACTTGGATACTCATTGTAATCTCCTTTCCTTTTGTTATTGGCATTACAATCATGTCCTCCATATTGGCATACATGATATTGACGCTTTGATTTACAGGAAATGGTTTTCTTTCCACCATTTTTCTTATAATCAATGTTTATCCGTGAAATGGGACAAACTTGGATACTCACAATAATCTCCATTTTTTGTTATTGGGCACTACAATCATGGTCTCCTCATTAGGATACATGATACTGGTGCTTTCCTGTAGGAAGAAAAGCTTTTCTTTCTACCATTTTCCTTATAATCAAAGTTCATCCATGAAATGAGTCAAACTTGGATTCTTATAATAATCTCTATTCTTTTTATGGTTGGGCACTATAATCATGTTCTCCACATTGGGATACACAATATTAAAGCTTTGGTTTGGCAAGAAAAGCTTTTCTTTCCACCATTTTTCTTACAATTTCTGTTCATCTACGAAATGAGACAAACTTGGATACTTGTTATAATCTCCATTCTTATTGTATTGGCACTACAATCATGTTCTTCATAGTAGGATGCATGATATTGGTGCTTTGCATTATCAAGAAAAGCTTTTTTTTCTCTAATTTCCTTATAATTAATGTTCATCCATGAAATAAGACAAACTTGGATACTCATCATAATCTCCATTCTTTTTGTTCCAGGCACTGCCAACAAGCTCTTCACATTGGGATAAACGATATTGACGCTTTGGATTTGCAAGAAAAGCTTTTCTTTCCATTATTTTCCTTATAATTAATGTTAATCCATGAAATGAGACAAACCTGGGTACTCATGACAATCCCTATTTTTTTGTTATAGGCTCTACAATCATGTTCCTCTTTTTGTGATACTCGATATTGATGCTTTGAATTTGCAAGAAAAGGTTTTTTTTCCACCATTTTCCTTATAATCAAAGTTCATGCATGAAATGAGTCAAACTTGGATTCTCATAATAATCTCTATTCTTTTTGAGGTTGGGCATTACAATCATGTTCTCCATATTAGGATACATGATATTGATGCTTTTGATTTGCAAGAAAAGCTTTTCTTTCCATCATTTTCCTTCAAATTAAAGTTTATACGTGAAATGAGACAAACTTGAATACTCTTATAATCTTCATTCTTTTTGTTAGTTGCACTACAATCATGCTCTCCACATTGGGATACACGATATTGATGCTTTAGTTTAGTAAGAAAAGCTTTTCTTTTCACCATTTTCCTCATAATTAAAGTTCATCTATAAAATGAGACAAACATGGATACTCATTATAATCTCCATTCTTTTTATTATTGGCACAACAATCATCTTCTCCACATTAGGATACATGATATTGATGCTTTGGTTTGGCAAGAGAAGGTTTGTTTTCCACTATTTTGCTTGTAATCAAAGTTCATCCGTGAAATGAGTCAAACGTTGATTCCCATAATAATGTCTATACTTTTTGTTAGGGGCACCATAATCATGTTCACCTTATTGGGATACATGACATTGATGCTCTGATTTGGCAAGAAAAGCTTTTCCTTCCACCATTTTCCCTATAATAAAAGTTCATCCATGAAATGAGTCAAGCCTTGAAACACATAATAATCTCTATTCTTTTTCTGATTGGGCACTACAATCATGTTCTCTACATTGATATACATGATATTGATGCTTTAGTTTGGCAGGAAACGCTTTTCTTTCCACCATCTTCCTTATATGTTCGCTTGTGAAATGGGACTAACTTAGATACTCATTATAATCTCCATTCTTTTGGTTATTGGCGCTACAATCATGTTCTCCACATTGGGATACACGATATTGATGCTTTGGTTTAGCCAGAAAAGCTTTTTTTCCACCATTATCCTTATAATTACTGTTCATTCATAAAATGAGACTAACTTAGATACTCATTATAATCTTCATTCTTACTGTTATTAGCAGTACAATGATGTTCTTTATATTGGAATACATGATATTGATGCTTTGGTATGGTAGGAAAAGTGGTTTTTTCCACTATTTCCCTTACAATTAATGTTCATTCGTGAAATGAGACAAACTTGGATACTTATTATAATCTCCAATCTTTTTCTTACTGGGCACTATAATCATGTTCTCCTTTTTAGGATACATGATATTGATGCTTTGGTTTGGCAAGAAAAGGTTTTCTTTCCACCATTTTCCTTATAATCAAAGTTCATCGATGAAATGTGTTAAACTTAGATTATCATAATAATCTCCATTCCTTTTGTGATTTGGAACTACAATCATGTTTTGCACATTGGGATACACAATGTTGATGCTTTGGAATTGCAACAAAAGCTTTTTTCCATCATTTTCCTCATAATCAAATTTATCAATGAAATCAAACAAACTTGGATACTTGTAATAATCTCCATTCCTTTTGTTAATAGGCACTATAATCATGTTCTCCATATTAGGATACATGACATTGATGCTTTGGATTTACAGGAAAAGTCTTTCTTTCCACCATTTTCCTTATAATCAAAGTTAATCTATGAAATAATGCAAACTTAGATACTTGCAATAATCCTCATTCTTTTTGGTAGCAGCAATAAAATCATGTTCTCCATTTTGGGATACATGATATTGATGTTTTAATTTTTGCAAGACAAGCTTTTTTTCCACCATTTTTCTTATAATTAAAGTTTATCCATGAAATAAGACAAACTTGGATACTCATTATAATCTCTATTCTTTTTGTTACTGAGCATTATAATCATGTTTTCCTCATTAGGATACATAATATTGATGCTTTTGTTTCGTAAGAAAAAGTTTTCTTTCCACCATTTTTTGTATAATTAAAGTTCATCCGTGAATTAAGGCAAACTTGGATACTCATAATAATCTCCATTCATTTTGTGATTGGGCACTACAATCATGTTTTCCACATTGGGATACATGATATTGATGCTTTGGATTTCCAAGAAAACCTTTTCTTTCCACCATTATCCTTATAATCAAAGTTCATCCATGAAATGAAAACTTGGATTCTCATAATAATCTCCATACTTTTAGTTATGCGCACTATAAGTATGTTCCTCTCATTAGGATACATGATATTGATGCCTTGATTTAGCAGGAAAAGCTTTTCTTTCCACCATTTTTCTTATAATTAAAGTTGATGAAATGAGACAAACTTGGAAACTCATTATAATCTCCATTCATTTTGTTATTGGCACTACAATCATGTTCTTTACACTAGCATACACGATATTGATGCTTTGTTTTGCAAGAAATGCGTTTCTTTCCACCATTTTCTTTATAATCAACGTTCATCTGTGAAATGATAGAAACTCAAATACTCATAATAATCTATATTTTTTTTGTTATTGGGCACTACAATCATGTTCTCCTCATTGGGATACAGTATATTAATGCTTTTATTTGGAAAAAAAGCTTTTCCTGCCACCATTTTCCTTATAATCAAAGTTCATCTGTGAAATAAGTCAAACTAGGATTCTCAAAATAATCTGTACTCTTCTTGTTATTGGGCACAACAATCATGCTTTCAATATTGGGATATATTATAATGATGCTTTGGTTTGGCAAGAAAAGCTTTCCTTTCCACCATCTTCCTTATTTTTAATGTTCATCCATGAAATGGGACTAACTTAGATACTCATTATAATCTCCATTCTTTTTGTTATTGGCACTACAATCATGTTCTACATATTGGGATACACGATGTTGATGCTTTGGTTTGGCAAGAAAAGCTTTTCTTTCTGCCATTTCCCTTATAATTAAAGTTTATTTATGAAATGAGGCAAATTTGGATACTCATTATAATCTCCATTCATTTTGTTACTGGGCACTATAATCATGTTCTCCTCTTTAGGATACACGATATTGATCTTTTGGTTTGGCAAGAGAAGGTTTTCTTTTCACTGTTTTTCTTATAATCAAAGTTCATATGTGAAATGAGTCAAACCAGTTCTCATAATAATCTCCATTCTTTTTATGATTTGGAACTACAATCATGTTCTGTAATTAGGATACATAATATTGATGCTTTGGATTTACAAGAAAAGCTTTTTGTCCACCATTTTCCTTATAATCAAAGTTTATCTGTGAAATAAGACAAACTTAGATACTTGTAATAATCTCGATTCTTTTTGTTAATGGGTACTACAATCATGTTCTCCACATTGGGATACATGACTTTGATGCTTTGGATTTGTAAGAAAATCTTTTCTTTCCACCATTTTCCTTATAATCAAAGTTCATCCATAAAATGATACAAACATCAATACTTGTAATAATCCCCATTCTTTTTATTAGTGGCACTGGAATCATGTTCTCCATATTGGGATAAACGATATTGCTGCTTTTGTTTGGCAATAAAAGCTTCTCTTTCCATTATTTTCTTTATAATTAAAGTTCATCCATGAAATGAGATAAACCTGGATACCTATAATAATCTCTATTTTTTTTGTTTGTGGTAACACAATCATGTTCTCTATATTGGGACACACGATATTGATGTTTCAGTTCAGCAAGAAAAGCTTTTCCTTCCACCATGTTTTGTATAATTCATGTTTATTTATGAATTGAGACAAAGTTGGATACTCATAATAATATCTATTCAATTTGTGATTGGGCACTACAATCATGTTCTCCATATTGGGATACACAATATAAATGCTTTGGATTTGCAAGAAATGATCTTCTTTCCACCATTATCCTTATAATCAAAGTTTATCTACAAAACGACAACTTGGATTCTTATATAATCTCCATGCTTTTAGTTATGGGCATTACAATCATATTCCCTTATTAGGATACACAATATTGATGCTTGGATTTGGTAGGAAAAGCTTTTCTTTCCACCATTTTCCTTATAATTAAAGTTCATCCATGAAATTAGACAAACGTGCATACTCATTATAATCCCTATTTTTTTCATTATTGGCATTACAATCAACTTCTCCATATTAGGATGCATGATATTGATGCTTTATGTTTAGCAAGAAAAGGTTTTCTTTCTACCATTTTTCTTATAATCAAAGTTCATCCGTGAAATGAGTCAAGCATCGATTCTCATAATAATCTCCATACGTTTTGTTATGTGCACTACATTCATGTTCACCTCATTAGGATACACGATATTGATGCTTTGATTCAGCAAGAAAAGCTTTTCTTTCCACCATTTTCCTTGTAATCTATGCTCATCTGTGAAATGAGACAAACATGGATACGTGTAATGATCTCCATTTTTTTTTTTCATTTTGGGCACTATATTCGTGGTCTCCTCATTGGGATACATGAATTGATGCTTTCATTTGGGAAGAAAAGCTTTTGTTTCAACCATTTTCCTTATAATCAAGGTTTATTCATAAAATAAGTCAAACTTGGATTCTCATAATAATCTCTACTCTTTTTGTGATTAGGCACAACAATCATGTTCTTCACATTGGGATACACAATATTAAAGCTTTGGCTTGGCAAGAAAAGCTCTTCTTTCCACCATTTTCCTTGTGATTAATGTTCATCCACAAAATGGGACAAACTTAGATACTCACTACAATCTTCATTCCTTTTGTTATGGCACTGCAATCATGTTCTCCATATTGGGATGCACGATATTGATGCTTTGAATTAGCAGGAAATGCTTTTCTTTCCTCCATTTTCCTTATAATTAATGTTCATCCATGAAATAAGACAAACTTAGATACTTGTAATAATCTCCACTCTTTTTGTTATGGGCACTACGAACATGTTATTCTCATTAGGATACACGATATTGATGCTTTGGATTTGCAAGAAAGGGTTTTCTTTCCACCATTTTCCTTATAATCAAAGTTTATCCGTGAAATAAGTCAAACTTGGATTCTTATAATAATCTCTACTCTTTTTGTGATTGGTCATAACAATCATGTTCTTCACATTAGGATACACAATATTGAAGCTTTGGTTTGGCAAGAAAAGCTTTTTGTTTCCACCGTTTTCCTTGTAATTAATGTTCATCTGGGAAATGGGACAAACTTGGATACTCATTATAATCTCTATTATTTTTGTTAGTGGCACTGCAATCATGCTCTCCACATTAGGCTACATGGTATTAATGCTTTAATTTGGCAGGAAAGGCTTTTCATTCCCTCAATTTTCATATAATCGAAGTTCATTCGTGGAATAAGTCAAACATCAATTCTCATAATAATCTCCATGCTTTTTGTTATGGGCACTACAATCATGTTTACCTTATTGGGATACATGATATTAATACTTTGATTCGGTAAAAAAAGCTTTTCTTTCTACTATTTTCCTTATAATCAATGTTTATCCAAGAAATAAGTCAAACTTGGATTTTTATGGTAATCTCTATTCTTTTTGTGATTGGGCACTACAACCATGTTCTCCACATTGGGATACATGATATTGATGCTTTGGTTTGGCAAGAAAAGCTTTTCTTTCCACTATCTTCCTTGTAATTAATGTTTATTTATGAAATGGGACTAAGTTAGATACTTATTATAATCTTCATTCTTTTTATTATTAGCACTACAATCATGTTCTTCACAATAGGATACATGATGTTGATGCTTTGGTTTGGCAAGTAAAGCTTTTTTTCCACCATTTCTCTTATAATTAAAGTTCATCTGTGAAATGAGACAAGGTTAGATACTCATTATAATCTCCATTCTTTTTGTTACGGGGCACTAGAATCATGTTCTACTCTTTAGGATACATGATATTGATGCTTTGGTTTGGCATGAAAAGGTTTTCTTTCCACCATTTTTCCTATAATCAAAGTTAATCTACAAAATGAGTCAAACATGGATTCTTGTAATAATCTCCATTCCTTTTGTGATTTGGAACTACAATCGTGTTCTGCATATTAGGATACATAATATTATGCTTTGGATTTGCAAGAAAAGTTTTTGTTTGACCATTTTCCTTATAATCAAAGTTTATCCGTCAAATGAGGCAAACTTGGATACTCGTAATAATCTTGATTCTTTTTGTTAATGGCACCATAATCATGTTCTCCACATTAGGATACACGACATAGATTCTTTGGATTTTCAAGAAAATCTTTTCTTTCCACCATTTTCCTTATAATCTAAGTTTATCCATGAAATGATGTAAACTTGGATACTTGTAATAATCCCCATTCTTTTTATCAGTGGCACTACAATCATGTTCTCCATATTGGGATACATGATATTGCTACTTTGGTTTAGTAAGAAAAGCTTTTCCTTTCGTAATTATCCTTATAATTAAAGTTCATCCATGAAATAAAACAAACTTGGATACTTGTAATAAGCTCTATTCTTTTTGTTAGTGGCAGTATAATCATGTTGTCCATATTAGGATACACGATATTGATGTTTTGGTTCAGCAAGAAAAGATTTTCTTTTTACCACTTTTCATATAATTAAAGTTCATCTGTAAATTGAGACAAACTTGGATTCTCATAATAATCTTCATTCATTTTGTGATTAGGCATTACAATCTTGTTCTCCATATTGGGATACGCGATATGGATGATTTGGATTTGTAGGAAAAGCTATTGTTTCCACCCTTATCTTTATAATCAACATTCATCCATGAAATGACAACTTGGATTCTCATAATAGTCTCCATGCTTTCAGTTATGGGCACTACAATCATGTTCCCTTCATTGGGATACATGATATTTATGCTTTGATTTGGTAGGAAAAGCTTTTCTTTTCACCATTTTCCTTATAATTAAAGTTCATCTGTGAAAATAGACAAATGTAGATACCCATTATAATTTCCATTCTTTTTGATATTGGCACTACAATCAACTTCTCCACATCAGGATACATGATATTAATGCGTTTGTTTAGTAAGAAAAGGTTTTCCTTCTGCCATTTTCCTTATAATCAAAGTTAATTCGCAAAATGAATCAAACATTGATTCTCATAAATATCTCCATACTATTTCTTATGTGCACTATAGTCATGTTCACCTTATTAGGATACATAATATTGATGCTTTGATTCGGTAAAAAAAGCTTTTCTTTCCACCATTTTCCTTATAATTAAAGTTCATCCATAAAATGAGTCAAACCTGGACTCTTATAATAATCTCTATTCTTTTTGTGATTGGGTGCTACAATCATGTTCTCCGCGTTGGGATGCATGATATTGATCCTTTGGTTGGCCAAAAAAGCTTTTCTGTGCACCATCTTCCTTATAATTAATGTTCATCCGCGAAATTGGACTAACTTAAATACTCATTATAATTTCCATTCTTTTTGTTATTAGCACTACAATATTTTCTCCACATTGGAATACACGATATTGATGCTTTGGTTTGGCAAGAAAAGCTTTTCTTTCCACCATTTCCTTTATAATTAAAGTTTATCCGTAAAATGAGACAAACTTGGATACTCATTATAATCTCCACTTTGTTTGTTACTGGGCACTATAATCATGTTCTCCTTATTATATACACGATATTGATGCTTTGGTTTAGCAGGAAAAGGTTTTCCTTCCACCATTTTCCTCATAATCAAAGTTCATCCGCGAAATGAGTTAGACTTGGATTCTAATAATAATCTCAATACTTTTTGTGATTTGGAACTACAATCGTGTTTTGGAAATTCGGATACACAATATTGATACTTTGGATTTGCAAGAAAAGCCTTTTTCCACCATTTTTCTTATAATCAAAGTTATCCATAAAATGAGACAAACTTGGATACTTGTAATAATCTCGATTCTTTTTGTTAATGGGCAGTACAATCATGTTCTTTACATTAGAATACGCGACATTGATGCTATGGATTTGCAAAAATAGCTTTTCTTTCCACCATTTTCCTTATAATCAAAGTTCATCCATGAAATGATACAAACTTGGATACTTGTAATAACCCTATTTTCGTAATGTCCCTCGAGGTGGATCCTCGTGGATCTATGGGTGCGTACGACTTAAAATATTATTCTGACATGGAAATGTCTTTTGATTGAGATTTTTCTTTTGCGATGTGATGAGAATGAGATTGTACGAATTTTGGACTTGTGATATAGTGAAGGGGACTATAAGACGTATTGCTCATCTTATCAATCTCATATTGCTATCATGAAAGGGCCAACACTTGGAGTCACCATTAATCATTTTGGGCTAGGCATGATTGGATGCCTATTAAAACCCACATTTTGAGTTACGAAACTCAAAACATCAATCCTATGGTCAGCGTAATACAACAACTCGTCATTTGGGTTCGAGAGTTGGTTATGCACGATGAGGTACGAACCTCTTCGCATCGCCCAAAATTGGTACCTTACTAGCTATGTGTTATCTTAGTTTTGATTTTTTCGATCTTAACTCATCACTATTTTGATATAACCCTTTTTAATGCATGAATCTTATAGAAATACAAATCCATGTTTTAATGAAAAAGATTTAATCTCATATACACACCGAAGCGATAAGGAATATAGAGATTTTCAATAAAATGACCTCTGGATTTGACTTTGAAAATAGAATGTTCCACTTTGGGCACTGGAGAGATACCCACGCAGAACATTACCTTTAATTTTATTTAAAATGATTTGAAAACATGAATGCAAATAATCATCACAAAGAAATCACATTAGTGAGGTAACAAATAAAGCTACATAACATGGATCATTCAATGTAATGAAAAGGAACGGAGCATTGAAATTTATCTCGCAATTGTCATCTATTATTTAGGAATAACCGAATCAATAATTTTTTAGATGCATCTGGGTTTCTTAATTAAACAAGGTTTGTTTGACATATTCATGAGAATCTAAGAAGGAGAAAAAAAAGATTAATTGTAGTTAAAAGACATGGTTGGAGATCCTTTCAGATTGATTATGCTACTAGCAGAGCATATGAGGGACAAGGTGTATGAAAATTTGGAAAAACAACTCAGACTCATTTGGTATCGAAAAATTGCAAGCGATACCTTTTTAAAAATGGAATTTCATGATCTTTTAGAAAAAATGTTTGAAAATTTTGGAAAAATCATTAGTCAGCCTCAACAGTCTAACCAGAATACATATTCAGATTCTAGAGGTTCTAGATAGTTTAGATTTGAAAAGTCATAACTCTCTCATTAGGAACAACCCGAGGGTGAATAAGACATCATTTTAAAGATAATTCGACACACTTTGGGGGGAAAACATCAAAAAATTCATGAGAAATCATTTAAGATTTTAAAATGATTTTTTAATTTGCAATAATTGTGCTACCAACAGGGGATATTTCTTATTTTCTTTATGTTTACAGGTCCAAACTCGAGTCATTGACATTCAAACATCCATGACTAAAGGGAAAGAGTGGCATGAGCATCACGAACTTATTTACATAGCCTCAGAGTAATTTGGGATGATGAAATAGCCTGTTGATTATACCACTTAAGGTATTAGCTCAAAAACAAGGCACAAAAATTTTGGGAATGAGTATAAGGTCATTTTCATTGCAAAATCAAAAGATTTGAGTTTGTTTAACCAAGATTCCTAATCTGAAGAACTTAATTTTCCCCAAGATATTTTGCTAACTTTAAGGAAAATGCTAAATACATGCTAATCCTTATTGGTTGAGGTTAACATGCTTGGCTTGGGGAGGTTTTGAAAATCAATTATTGAAAGCCATCAAACATGCATTTTGAGAAAGGGGAGACAACAAACACACAAGGGGATAACACATAACATGAATGGGGATGCTAACTTTACCAATGGTTTAGACAAAGGAAACGTTATACATTTTGACAAGAAAATGTTATAAAAGCTGAAAATGATAATGATTCATGACAAGATGCAAGCTGATGTATAAATATGCTTGAAATATGTTAGGCTAATGATTCATACATGGATTAATGCATGGATATAGCATAAAATGCATGAGCAAGAGATATCAAAATAATAAGGATGCAATAGGGTATTTTAAACATCAAAGGGGCATTAAGGCATTCAAATCCTAAACTACCATAACCAAAGGCCACAATAATGCATGAAAATCCTAAGAGGGTGATGGAAACATGGAGAGCTCACTACAATGATGAAGGTGCTGAAAAACAGAAAATGTAAGTGATAAAGTGAGAAGTTATACCAACAAAACTTCACTTTTTGACCAAATAATTAGAACAGTAGGGATAGCTTGAATTTTACTCTTTTCCTTGTTGTTAATAAGCAAGAAAAAGCAAGAAATAACGAGGTTTTGGTTCTGGTATGGATGAGGATTTTTGAAGTGTGTAATGGTTAGGAATGAGTATTTTAGGGCTGTTTTTGGGTGGTGAGTGAAGAGCTTCAGGATTTGGTTTTCTTGGTGTAGGAATGTGTTTTGGAAGCTAAAAATGAGCTGGGATCTAACCTTTTTTAGCTAAGATAGAAGTGGTCTATTTATACCAACATTTTGAAGCCAATTTGGAGATGTTTTTGGTCATTTCTCAAGGGGACAAAGTGGTGTCAGATTGGTGGTTGTAAGGTGGTTATAGGGAACAACTTGCTGCCAACGTGATGGAAATAGGATGGTTGGTTTCAATGCTAAATGATTTTCCAACAAATCGGGTAGCTGATGGTGATCTTAGTCAACAAACTAGGGAGTACGGTGATCATGTGACGTTGACCTTTTTTTATCTAATTTAAACTTCAAAAAAATATTTTGATTAATTTAAAAGTCCTAATTCATAATTTGACACGGGTTTAATCTATTTTTGATGCAAAGAATTGAGTTAAAATTGAGTTTTTGAGATGGTGGATGAGTAAAAAATGCTCGAATTGTGGAAAATTAGCCCACTTACTAAAAAAAATAACCCTAGACAAAATAAGGTGTGTACACCCATTTTTTTGTTAGTGGCACTACAATCATGTTCTCCACATTGGATACATGATATTGATGCTTTAGTTTGGCCAAAAAAGCTTTTCTTTCCACAATTTTCCTTATAATTAAAGTTCATGCATGAAATGAGACAAACTTGGATACTTATAATAATCTCCATTCTTTTTGTTAGTGGCAGTACAATCATGTTCTTCATATTAGGATACACGATATTGATGCTTTAGTTTGGCAAGAAAGCTTTTCTTTCCACCATTTTTTGTATAATTAAAGTTCATCCACAAATTAAGATAAACTTAGAAACTCATAATAATCTCCATTCATTTTACGATTGGGCACTACAATCGTGTTCTCCATATTAGGATACACGATATGGATGCTTTAGATTTTCAAGAAAAGCTTTTCTTTTCATCATTATTCTTATAATCAAAGTTCATCCATGAAATGACACCTTGGATTGTCATAATAATCACCATACTTTTAGTTATGGGCACTACAATCATGTACCCCTCCTTGGGATACATGATATTGATGCTTTGATTAGACAGGAAAACCTTTTCTTTCCACCATTTTCCTTATAATTAAAGTTCCTCCATGAAATTAGGCAAACTTGGATAATCATTATAATCTCCATTTTTTTATTATTGGCACTACAATCATGTTCTCCATATTGGCATACACGGTATTGATGCTTCGGATTTGCAAGAAAAGCTTTTCTTTCCACCACTTTCCTTATAATTAATGTTCATCTGTGGAATGAAACGAGCATAGATACTCGTAATAATCTCCATCTTTTTGTTATTGGGCACTACAATCATGTTCTCCTTATTGGGATACACGATATTAATGCTTTGGTTTGGCAAGAAAAGATTTTCTTTCCACCATTATCCTTAGAATCAAAGTTCATCCATGAAATGACCCAAACTTGGATTCTCATAATAATCTCTGCTCTTTTTGTGATTAGGAACTACAATCATGTTCTCCACATTGGGATACTTGATATTGATGCTTTGACTTAACAAGAAAAGCTATTCTTTCCAGCATTTTCCTTATAATTAAATTTCATCTGAATGAGACAAACATGGAAACCCATTATAATCTCCATTCTTTTTGTTATTGGCACTATAATCATGTTCTCCACATTGGTATACATAATATTGATACTTTGGATTTGCAAGAAAAGCTTTTCTTTCCACCATTTTCCTTATTATCATTATTTTATTTGTGAAATGAGACAAACTTGGATGCTCATAATAATCTCCATTTTTTTGTTATTAGGCACTATGGTCATGATCTCCTCATTGGGATACACGATATTGATGCTTTGCTTTGGGAAGAAAAGCTTTTATTTCCACCATTTTTCATATAATTAATGTTCATTCGTGAAATGGGACAAACTTGGATACTTGTTATAATCTCTATTCTTTTTGTTATTGACACTACAATCATGTTTTTCATAATGGGATACAAGATATTGATCCTTTGGATTAGCAAGAATAGCTTTTCTTTCCTCTATTTTCCTTATAATTAATGTTCTTCGGTGAAATGAGACAAACTTAGATACTCTTAATAACCTCCATTCTTATTGCTATAGGCACTGCAAAAATGTTTTTCTCTTGGGATACATGATAGTGATGCTTTCGATTTGCCAGAAAAGCTTTTTCTTTCCACCATTTTCCTTTTAATTAATGTTCATCCGCGAAATGAAACTAACTTGGATACTTGTAATAATGACCATTCTTTTTGTTATGGACACTATAATCTTGTTCTTCTCATTAGGATACACAATATTGATGCTTTGGATTTGCAAGAAAAGTGTTTTTTTCTACCATTTACCCTATAATCAATGTTCATCCATGAAATGAGTCGAACTTGCATTCTCATAATAATCCCTATTCTTTTTGCAATTGGGCATGACAATCTTGTTCTCCATATTAGGATACTTGATATTGACGCTTTGGATTTGCAACGAAAGCTTCTCTTTGCACCACTTCCATTATAATTAAAGTTCATCCATGAAAAGAGACAAACTCAGATACTCATTATAATCTTTATTCTTTTTCTTAGTTACGTTATAACCATGTTCTCCATATTGGGACACACGATATTGATGCATTGGTTTGGCAAGAAAAGCTTTTTTTCCACCATTTTCCTTATAATTAAAGTTCCTCCATGAAATGAGACAAATTGGATACCCATTATAATATCTATTTTTTTGTTATTAGTACTACAATCATATTCTCCACATTGGCATACACAATATTGATGCTTTAGATTTGCAAGAAAAGTGTTTCTTTCCTCCATTTTCCTTATAATCAAAGTTCATCCACGAAATAAGTCGAACTTGCGTTTTCATAATAATCTCTATTCTTTTTGTGATTGGGCCTGACAATCTTGTTCACTGCATTGGGATACATGATATTGATGCTTTGGATTTGCAAAAAAAAAGCTTCTCTTTCCACCATTTCTCTTATAATCAAAGTTCATCCATGAAAAGAGACAAACTCGAATACTCATTATAATCTCCATTCTTTTTGTTAGTTGCACTACAACCATGTTCTCCACATTGGGATACATGATAATGATGGTTTGGTTTGGCAAAAAAAGCTTTCTTTCCACCATTTTCCTTATAATTAAAGTTCCTCCATGAAATGAGACAAACTTGGATACTCATTATAATATCCATTCTTTTTGTTATTGGCATTATAATTATGTTCTCCACATTGGCATACATGTATTGATGCTTCGAATTTGCAAGAAAAGCTTTTCTTTTCACCATTTTCCTTATAATTAATGTTCATCCATGGAATGAGGCAAGCATAGATACTCATCTCCATTTTCTTGTTATTGGGCACTACAATCATGTTCTCCTCCTTGGGATACAAGATATTGATGTTTTGGTTTGGCCAAAAAAGGTTTTCTTTCCATAATTTTTCTTAGAATCAAAGTTTATCGGTAAAATAAGTCAAACTTGGATTTTCATAATAATCTTTATTCTTTTGGTGATTAGGAATTACAACCATGTTTTCCACATTAGGATACACAATATTGATGCTTTGATTTGGCTAGAAAAGCTTTTATTTCCGTTATTTTCCTTATAAATAAATTTTGTTTGTGAAAAGAGACAAACATGGATACCTATTATAATCTCCACTCTTTTTGTTATTGGCACTATAATCATGTTCTCCATATTGGCATACATGATTTGATGCTTTGGATTTGCAAGAAAAGCTTTTCTTTCCACCATTTTCCTTGTAATCATTGTTCATCATGAAATAAGACAAACTTGAATACTCATAATAATCTCTATTTTCTTGTTATTGGGCACTACAATCAAGGTCTCCCTATTGGGATACATGATATTGATGCTTTGGCTTTTCTTCCCATCATTTTCCTTATAATCAAAATTCGTTAGTGAAATGAGTCAAACTTGGATTCTTATAATAATCTCCATTCTTTCTGTTATAGGCACTACAATCATATTCTCCACATTAGGATAAATAATATTGATGCTTTGGTTTGACAAGAAAAGCTTTATTTCCACCATTTTCCTAATAATTAAAGTTCCTTCATGAAATGAGACAAACTTGGATACTCATTACAATATCATTTTTTTGTTATTGGCACTGCAATCATGTTCTCCACATTGGCATACACAATATTGATGCTTTGGATTTGCAAGAAAAGTGTTTTTTTCCACCATTTTCCTTATAATCAAAGTTCCTCCATGAAATGAATCAAACTTGTATTCTCGTAATAATCCTTATTCTTTTTACGATTGGGCACGACAATTTTGTTCACCGCATTGGGATACATGATATTGATGCTTTGGATTTGCAAAAAAAGCTTCTCTTTCCACCATTTCCCTTATAACCAAAGTTCATCCATGAAAAGAGACAAACTTGGATACTCATTATAATCTCCATTCTTTTTGTTAGTTGCACTACAACCATGTTCTCCATATTAGGATACACGATAGTGATGCTTTGGTTTGGCAAGAAAAGCTTTTTTTCCACCATTTTCCTTATAATTAAAGTTCTTCCATTAAATGAGACAAACTTGGATACTCATTATATATCCATTCTTTTTGTTATTGGCACTGCAATCATGTTCTCCACATTGGCTACACATATTAATGCTTCAGATTTGCAAGAAAAGCTTTTCTTTCTACCACTTTCCTTATAATTAATGTTCATTCGTGGAATGAGACAAACATAAATACTCGTAATAATCTCTATTTTTTTGTTATTGGGCACTACAATCATGTTCTCCTCATTGGGATACAAGATATTGATGTTTTGGTTTGGCCAGAAAAGGTTTTCTTTCCATAATTTTCCTTAGAATCAAAGTTCATTCGTGAAATGAGTCAAACTTGGATTCTCAAAATAATCTCTATTCCTTTTGTGATTAGGAACTACAACCATGTTCTCAACATTGGGATATACGATATTGATGCTTTGATTTGGCAAGAAATGCTTTTATTTTCATCATTTTCCTTATAAATAAATTTCATCTGTGAAATAAGACAAACATGGATACCTATTATAATCTTCACTCTTTTTGTTATTGGCACTACAATCATGTTCTCCCTATTGGTATACATGATATTGATGCTTTGGATTGGTAGAAAAGCTTTTCTTTCCACCATTTTTCGTATAATCATTGGTCATCGTTGTTAACCTTGAATTTAGTTTTGATACAACAAACAAACTTAAGCTAAATTAATATACGACCTTGCACTTCTGTTTAAATTGAAAAAGATTCTTAAAAGTACTAAGGCAATTCATTGAGATATGTTTGA
>JBBYHO010036347.1:0-10953 GCA_038382025.1 Adansonia gregorii
GTTTAGAGTATCCCCATAGATAACAAATAATTTTGACAAAGGAAGATTTCTAAATCTTGACAATTTTGAAAAGCGGGGTTAGAGTATCCTCTTAGAAGATCTGGGTTGGAGTATCCCCATGGATGACAAATAATTTTGACAAAGAAATATTTTCAAATCTTGATAATTTTGAAAACGGGGTTGGAGCATCTCCAAAAGTGACATATCGACACTTTATGAAAAAGTTGAGTTAAAAAACTTAAGTTGATAAAACTTCATGATTTAAAAAATGAGTGAGCATATTCATGCCTCAATACGAGCTTGTGGGAGGTTGAAGCATGTTCTCGATTCTGATCGGGCTGATATGGAGACATTCAAATGTTTTGAGAAAAAATTTGGGAAAACAACTTAATTTTGAAAATGACCAAGAACAAGGAACAACATCGCGCAATCCCACTTTTCGAATTTATTCTGGATTATTTTGAAGGCTTTAGAGGATGGACAAGATACCATCAGAAAGGTAACTTGATGAGGGTCAATCTAAAAATATTTCTAATCCCAAAAAATCATTTTCCAAGGAGATAAATTTTTAAATTTGGGTTAATTACGCTCCTGACAGAGCATACGAGGAAAATGGTGTGTCAAAATTCAAAAAATCATTTTGGACTGTTTGCTATCGAAAAATTGCAAATAATACCTTTCTAGAAAGAGAATTTTATGAACTTTTTAGAAAAAATGTTGGATGGATTTTGAAAAATTATTTAGTGGGCCTAAAGGGCCCAACCAGAATACATTTTGTTAACTCTAGGGATTCCAAATAGTCTAGGTTTGAAAAATCATAACTCTTTCGGACTGATCCGGGGGTGAACATGACCTTGTTTTAAAGATATTTTGACACACTTTCAGAGAAAAATTTTATAAAATTTATGAAAAATCATTTAGGATTTTACAGTGATTTTTCAATTTGTAACAGTGATGCTGCCAGTGGAGGACAAAGCAAAACAAAGGATATTTCTTATTTTCTCTATGTTTACCAGTCCAAACTCAAGTCGTCGACATTCAAATATCCATGACTGAAGGGAAAAAGTGGCATGAGCGTCATAAACTTATTTGCATAGCCCCGAAGTAATTTGGGACAATGAAATAACCTGTTCATTATACCACCCATGGTTTTGACACAAAAACAAGGCACGGATGTTTAGGGAACAAGTGCAAGGCCATTTTCATTGGAAAATCAAAAATTTTAAGCTTGTTTAATCAGGATTACAAATTGAGAAAACTTCATCTTCTCTAAGATTTTTTAGTTAACTTTAAGGAAAATGCTAAGCTCATGCTAGTCCTCATTGGTTAAGGTTAGCATGCTTGGCTTGGGGAGGTTTTGAAAATTAATTTTTTTACAGCCATTAAACATGCACTTTGACAATGAGATGACAACAGACATACAAGGGGATGGCACATAACATGAATAAGGATGCTAACTTTACCAATGGTAGAGACAAAGAAAGTGTTATGCACTTTGACAAGAAAATGTTATGGATGCTAAAAATGATAATGATTCATGACAAGATGCAAGCTAATGTATAAATATGCTTGAAATATGTTAGGCTAAGGATTCATACATGGATTAATCATAACAAGATGCATGGATATGGCATAAAATACATGAGCAAGAGCTATCAAAATAATGAGGATGAAATTAGGTATTTTGTACATCAAAGGGGCATTAACGCATCCAAATCTTAAACTACCATAACCAAAAGCCACAATAATGTATGAGAATCCTAAGAGGGTGATGGAAACATAGAGAGCTCACTAAAATGATGAAGATGCTAAAAAACAAAAAATGAATATGATAAAGTAAGAAGTTATACTAACAAAACTTCAATATTTGGCCAAATAGTTGGAACAACAGAGATGGCTTGAATTTTTCTCTTTTCTTTATTATTAATAAGTAAGAAAATGAGAGAAAAAATAAGGTTTTCATTCTGGTATGGATGAGGGTGATTTTCAAAATATGCAGTGGTTGAAAATAAGTGTTTTTAGGCTATTTTTGAGTGCTGAGTGAAGAGCTACGAGATTAGTTTTCTTAATGTGTGAATGTATTTTAGAAGCTAAAAATGAGTTAGAATCTCCCAAAATCTCAGCTAAGATATAAGTGATCTATTTATACTAGCATTTTGGAGCCAAATTGGAGGTGTTTTTGGTCATTTCTCAAGGGGGACAAAGTGATGTCAGCTTAATGGCTACAGAAAAGTTGTAGGCAGCAACTTGCTACTAATGTGATGGACATAGGGTGGTTGGTTTAAATACGAAAATGATTTTTCAGCAAATAGGGTGGCTGATGATGATCCTGGTCAACAAACTAGGGAGGATTAGGGTGATCATGTGACATTGACCTTTTTGATCTAATTTAGACTTCAAAAATGTTTTGATTAATTCAAAAGTCCAAATTTGTAATCTGATATGGGTTTTGATCTTTTTTAATGCAAAGAAATGAGTTAAAATCGAGTTTGGATCAATAATGGACAAAAATTCCTGGACCATGGAAAATGGCCTAGATGTATCAATACATTGTAGAATCTATTGATACATTCGGTCAAAAAACCTTTAGTGTATCGATACAATGAACACTGTACCGATACAAAGATCATTATATCGATACTATGAACCATTGTATCGATTCAATGCTTCATTGTATCGATACATGTTAATATGTATCGATACATTTTTTTACATAATGCACGTTTTGGTCTTAGTATGGCCTAGTATCGATGCATGAGGTCCTATATCGATACATAAGCTCATGTATCGATACATTTACATGTTGTATTGATACAAATAAGGACATTTCAAATTTTTGGATCATTGGAGTATTGTATCGATACATGAGAACCATGTATCGATACATTCAAGCAAAATTATAAATTTTTTCATATCTTTAATCCCTGATCACCTTAAACTATGTCTTTTAATGTGACATCTTTGCTTTTATCTTTGATATGATCCATAGGCAATCACTCCCTCTCATGTCCATGCTCTAGGTTACTAAAAAATTAGCTCAGACAAAATAAAATATCTATAGCTGCCTCTCTTTGACGGTTGCTAAAAATCAAGAATAAGGCAAAGATAAATAGATCTGGGGTGGAATGACCCTCCCCAGAACACCTACAAAGAAATAAATTGTAATTAATACTTTGTTGTGATAAATGCAGTGTAGTGATAATGATCTTGATAGAGGTTTAAGTGAATTTTGTAGGGTTTGTCCTCCCTACTAGGGTGTTAGATTTTTTAAGGTTTGACCCCCTTAACGTGGATTTTTGATGTAGGTGTCATCAACTTGTGCAAACTTTGACTCAAAATTAGGTGCCACTAGCTTGTGTGGCCTTTGATTCGAGTACCGCCAACTTGTGCAGTTTTGACTTAGACTTGGGCGCCACTAATTTGTGTGGGATTTGACTCAGGTGCCATCAGCTTATGTAGGCTTTGACTCAAGCTAGGTGCCACCAACTTGTATGGGCTTTGAAAAGATACCACTGACTTGTGGGCTTTAAAAATGTGCCACTAACTTAAAGGCTTTAAAAATGTGCCACTGAATCGTGAGCTTTAAAAAGGTGCCACTGATTTATGGGTTTGAAAAGATTTCATTAACTTGTGGGCTTTAAAGAAGTGCCACTAACTTATAGGCGTTGAAAAGGGTGCCACTGACTTGTAGGCTTTGAAAAGGTGCCATTAACTTGTGGTCTTTGAGAAATGGGTTATGGGCTTTGAAGGGATGCTGTTGACTTTTGGGCTTTTAGAGAGGTGCCATTGACTTGTGGGCTTCAAAAAGTTGCCACTGACTTGTAGGCTTTAAAAGGATGCTACTGACTTATGGGCTTCTAGAAAGGTGCCACTAACTTGTGGGCATTTAAAAGGGTGCAACTGACTTATAGGCTTTAGAAAGGTGCCACTAACTTGTGGGCTTTGAAAATGTTCCATTGACTTGTGGGCTTGATGTAAGCATGATTAGCATCTGGTTGTTTGCAGATAGGTTTGTTGCCACCAGTTTGTGTGGGCTTAAGAAAGTTTCTTGATAGGTGCCTCTTGAATAACGCTTGGTTTATGAAGCTTAAAGTTCTTACGAAGGAACCCTTGGAGGTTTGGTGAACCTGGCTTGAAGTAACATTGCAAAAATCATGATGTGTGATGGTAATATGAATGCATAATATAAAATGCTATCATGATTGCATGATGTAAAGTCTAATACGAAAGATAGTCATAGTTTTTCTTGTATGTCACTCAGACTTTCGTAGGGATGGCAATTCGTCTTTATTGCAACTATGGATAAGAATTTTTTTAATCTCGCTGGGGATTGTAGGTTGTCTTGATTCCACTAGGGATATGATAAAAAAAATCTATTCTCAAGAATTTAGATTATTGCACTTCCCGATTCAGGAGGCTCAATCGTTTTCCTAATAATTGGAAGGCATTGCCAACTATTTGAATACTGTTTGACTGATTAGGTTGATGTCTCTAGTTTCAACAGGATTCTGATAGAACGCATGGGTCAATTTTTTGTTAACTTAAAATTGTTTTTCTTGAGATGTGGCTTGTGAAAACAAGAAATTGTTTGGTGTATAGTCATGCCGAGTGGGTGTTTGGATAGGAAAAATGCATAATCTTGACGATTAGGGAGTGAGCAGAGTTCCTGTGCTTTTTTTTCCTTTTAATGTAATATCAAGATATCTTAATGCATATTTCAGTCGATTATCAAACATTATTAGTTAAATGACAAGTGCAATGTGAATTTAATAGGGTTAAAAGAAATAACATAATATTTATTCATGATAACAAAAAGATAAAACTTGGTATACTATTTGACAAACAAGTGATTCAGTGGCAAGAAGTATGATCTTTTGGGTAAAAGATGCCTCTGACGATCACGACATGAATGTTCTTTAAGTGCTTTCCTAGATCTCTCTCGAACAATGAATGTGACTAGCATAAGTTGATCTTCGAAAGATCCTTAGGATTACTTCGCTTTGTTCTATAAGTGATCTCAGTCTATGCCCATCAAAATTGATCTTCTCAAATTGCCTTTGTGGGTTTTCAACTATAGTCAGGTTGATTACCTAGATGCCCTTTTTGAATTTTCATCTGGACCCTTTTTTGTTTCCTTCTCTTTTTTTTTTAATTTTTGTAAGGATGCCTTTTCAGGTTTTCACCCTTTTATATGTAATATTTCTTGACGAAATCTGAGTTAACTAGGTTGGGCAAGGCATTGCCATCTATTTCTAATAAGATTAGGGCCCCTCCAGAGAAAGCTTGCTTCATGACATACAGTCATTCCCAATTACAGGTCCATTTGCCCTGTGCATCTTTGTGAATAGGGAGGATCTTCTTTAATACCAATTTGCCTGGTGAAATTATCATGGGCACATCTTTTTGTCATAGGCTTTAATCATGCATCTTTGATACATTTGACCATAGCAGATGGCTTTCATGTGTTTTTCTTTAACAAGGTTGATCTGGTTATATCTGTTCTTAACCTATATAGCTTTTTCAAGTTTAGTTTCCATCAAGACTCTAAGAGAAGGGATCTTGACTTTGATAGACAATACAGCTTTTATCCAATAGATAAGAGAAAATCGGGTAGTGCCTGTGGAAGCACGAACTGAGGTTCGATAGGCATGAAGTGTAAAGGATAGCTTCTTATGCCAGTCTTTGTAAGTCTCAACCATTTTCTCAACTATTCTTTTGATGTTTTTGTTGGCTACCTCAACTGCCCTATTCATCTTTGGACGATAAAGGACATAATTATGATGTTAGATTTTGAACTGAAAATAGACCGCTTGCATCATTTTATTAGTTAAGTTGCTTATGTTATCTATGATAATTTGGTTCGAAAAACCATATCTATAGATGATGTTCCATTTGACAAACTTACAGATGGTCGATCTAGTGACATTAGCATATAAGGTAGCCTTCACCCATTTGGTGAAATAGTTGATTATTACCAAGATGAAGCAATGCCCATTGGAAGCTTTAGGGGTGATCGGCTTGATCATATCCATACCCCACATGGAGAAGGGCCACGGGGCCCTCATGACATGAAGTGGTGCTGGAGGGAAAATGATCTTGTCCACATAGATTTGACACTTATGGCATTTTCAGGCATAATTGATGCAGTCTCTCTCGAGGGTCAACCAATAATAACTTGCTCTCATGATTTGCTTGGCCATCCGATGCTATTAGCATGTGTGCCATAAATCCATTCATGAACTTCTTCTAGGATTCTTTTGGCTTCAGGAGTGTTAACACATCTAAGCAATACTTGATCATGACTCTTCTTATATAAGATTTTTCCATTGAGAACAAATCCTATAGCCAACTTTCTGATAGCCTTTTTATCAGTCTTGGTTGCATGTTTGGGATATTACTAATCCTTGATGCAATGATAAGATGTTAGAGTACCATGGTAGGCTGTCTTTCTTTTTTTCGACACTATGACAATGAACCGGAGTTATATAGATGCTCATATGGATGGAAGCAACGTTCGATTCTTGGTTGACTTTAAACATGGATGACAAAGTAGCCAAAACACAGGCTATTTAGTTTTCTTCTCAAGGTAATTATCGAAAGCTAATATTACCAAATTCTTTCTTAAGTTCTACTATCAACTTCCCATATTGCATCAGCTTGGCGTCGCAAGTTACCATTCCCCTTTCAATTGGTAGATGACTAAGGCTGAATCATCGAACACCTGTAATGTCTTGACATTCCTCTCAATGGCTACCTGAAACCCTATGACATACACTTCATATTTTGCAATATTATTTATGCAATCAATATTTAGCCTTGTTGTGAATGGTTAATGACTTCCATCGAGTGAAATCAATATTGCCCCAATTCCATGTCCTAGAGGCTTTGATACTCTATTAAAATACATCTTCCAAGATCGATCTTGGTTGGAGGCATTTTTATCTTCAGAAATGCACATTAGATCTTAATCTGGGAAGTCAAAACTTAAGGGTTCATAATCATCTGCCGCTCGACTTGCTAAAAAGTCAGCTATCATACTGCCCTTGATGGCATTTTGGCTGACATGGGCAATGTCATATTCAAAAAGTAGGACTTGCCATCTAGCCAACCTTCTTGATAGTGCAAGGGTTTTGCATAGATACTTAATAGGATTAAGCCTTGCAATCAACCATGTGGTGTAATATAGCATGTACTGCTTGAGTCTCTTGGTTGTCCGCATCAAAACACAACACAACTTCTCGATTGCGAAGTAGTTCCACCCATATTCTGCAAACTTTTTGCTTAAGTAGTAGATTGCTTGTTCCTTCTTTCTTGACTCATCATGCTGCCCTAATACATAACCCATAGACTTGTCGAAGATTGCCAAGTAAAGGATTAAAGGTTAACTAGGCATCGATGGTACCAACACTGGTGGGATTAAAAGATAATGTTTGACTTTATCAAAGGCTTTTTGACATGCTTCATTCTATTCTCTTGGATTTTGTTTGCGAAAAAACTAAAAGATGGGGCGCATTTGTCAGTGAGCTAGGATATGAATACAGCAATATAGTTTAGTCTCCCAAAAATGTTTTTCACTTCTTTTTAGGTTTAAAGTAGTGGCATATCTTGAATGGCTTTGATTTTGTTTGGGTCAACTTCAATCCCTTTTTCACTGACTATAAACCCTAGAAGCTTGCCTGAAGTGACTCCAAAATTACATTTGGCAGGATTTAATTTAAGTTAAAATTTTTATAGCCATTCAAAAAGCTTTTGAAGGTCTATGACATGCTTAGCCTCTTTAATTGACTTGGCAATCATGTGTCCATGTAGACCTCAATTTCTTTGTGCATCATGTCATGGAATAGGGCTACCATGGCCCATTGATATGTTGCCCCAGCATTTTTTAGTCCAAAAGGCATGATATTATAGCAAAATATCCCCCACATGGTTACAAAAGTCATTTTTTCCATGTCTTTGGCTCTATCTTAATCTAATTGTAGCCCGAGAATCCATCCATGAAGGAGAAAAAAGAATTTTTGGTTATGTTGTCTACCACAGTGTTAATATGTGGTAGCAAGAAATTATCCTTAGGACTAGTTTGATTCAGATCCCGATAATCAACGCATATTCGTACTTTACTGTCATTTTTTAGGACCCATTCTGGATACTTGGCTCTTTTGATAAACCCTGCATCAAACTACTTCTTGACTTGCTCTTTAATTTTGAGGAGCATTTTCGGCTTCATCCTCAACTTTTACCAGATCGATTTGCATCTGAGCTTGATGGGAAGCTTATGGACCATTATATCAGTGTCCAATCTTGGCATGCCTTGATATGACCAAGCAAATACATCTCAATATTCCTTGAGTAATTCTATCAGCTTGGTCTTAGTCGTTGACTTTATTGAGGTTTTGATTTTAACCTTCTTTCAATCATCTGAGTACCCAAATTTATTACTTTCGTTGGGTTTTCATAGGGCATGATTTGCTTCTCCTCTTGCTCAACTAATTGTAAGAGGTCTAGTGGTACGAAGCTTTCTTAGAAATATTTTTCAGGATCAACTTCACTAACGCAAATTGACTATTCAAAATCAATCTTCAAAGACCCATCAGACACATCGATGTCAATGTCATTAGGACACCCGAGATGGTAAAGAAATAAATATTGCAAATGGCACACACACAACCTGGGGATTTGAATAAGAATGGATGTAAAAGAGTAATTAAGACAAAAAGATTAAAAAGTGATGTAGGCATGCAATATGGAATGATATATATAAAAGTCATTTTATCGATAATGTTTGATAAGAATGCCCTTTACATAGGACACCTACCTGCTTTTGGGCGAGGGTAGGTAGGTTTTCATTTCTTGACATTACGTAAAAGGGATAAGAAAAGTGCAGGGGCTTCCGTCATGACCCCGTCATCAAAATCAGGTCTTAGTGGAAGGACACAAATTCTATGGCTTAGTATCTTGAAGATTGAGGTAGTAGAGGGCTTTGTTTAAGATAATCGAGACATTTTTAGCCTTTTGCTATTCTAGTTGGCTTGAATCGATTCATCCTCTTGAACAGAATATCTCATGGAAAGATGGGAATATTATTGGCTTTGATTCCCCCTCTTGACCTAATGATTGTGTTATTTCCCATTGCAGATCCTTCTTTCTTGCTGTCTTCTTGACTGCACCTTAGCCTTAAATCCTAAGCCCTTTTTATTAACTTGAGTGGTGACCCGCAGGGCTCGAGATATCCCTTTCAAATTCTTGCCAAGCCCTTTTTTAGCACGTGAACCTTTGCCAACAGTCATTTTTAAACTTGAATAGGTACTCTTCGATAGGTAGGGTTTAATTATTGGCAATCTTTCTCTCATAAATATTGCATTGACAAACTCGAGGGATTGGAATGATGAATCTAGTGCATCTTCACTAGGCTATATGTAGATATCTTTAGTGAAAGCAATGGCGATCATTTCTTCTACAACCCTTGTAGACACCTTATTTTGTCCGAGCTAATTCTCAACAATCTAGAGCATGGACGTAAAAGGGGACGATGATATCAAGAAGGCATAGGGATCATATCAAAGTTAAATACGAAGATGTGGCATCAAATGATGGTGTTCAAGGCATCCAGGGACAAAGGAATCGAGAAAATTCTTAATTTAACTCAAATGTATCGATACATGGTTCTTATGTATCGATACAATGCTTTAATATGCTAAAAATTTGAAATGTCTCCGTTTGTATTGATATAACATGTAGATGTATCGATACATAAGTCCCTGTATCGATACAGGATCTCGTGTATCGATACTAGACTATGCCAGGACCCAAACATGCATTCTGTAAAGGAATGTATCGATACAAATCAACATGTATCGATACTGTGATTCATAGTATCGATACAATGGTTCATAGTATCGATACATTGATCATTGTATAGATACAGTGTTCATTGTATCAATACTATCAAGGTTTTTGGACCAAATGTATCGATACATCATGCTATGTATCGATACATGCAGGCCTTTTTCACGGTCTAGACAATTTTGACTCATCCACCATTGATCCAAAACTCGATTTTTACTCATTTCTTTGCATCAAGAAAGATTAAAACACATATCAGGTTATAAATTTAGACTTTAAAATTAATCAAAGCATTTTTTTAGTCTAAATTGGATCAAAAGGGTCAATGTCATTTGATCACCCCACTCCTCCTTAGTTGTTGGCCAATGTCACCATCAGCCATCCTAGTTGCTGGAAGATCATTTCAGCATTTAAACCAGCCACCCTATGCCTATTACATTGGTAACAAGCTGCCTCCTACAGCCACCGTATAGCCACCATGCTGACATCACCTTGTCCCCCTTAAGAAATGGCTAAAAACACCTCCAATTTGGCTCCAAAAGGCTGGTATAAATGGACCACTTCTATCTCAGTAGAAAAAGGTTAGATTCCAGCTCATTTTACACTTCCAAAAAGTCACTCATACACCAAGAAATCCAAATTCCGTAGCTCTTCACCCTTCACCCAAAAATAGCCTTAAAACTCTTAATTTCATTCACTACACACTCTAAAAATTACCCTCATCCATACCAGAACCAAAACCTCATTATTTCTCTCTTTTCCTTACTTGTTAACAATAAGGGAGAGAGGGAAATTCAAGCCATCTCTACTGCCCCAACTATTTGGCTAACGTTGAAGTTTTGTTGGTATAACTTCCTATTCCATCACTTATATTTTCTGTTTTTCAACATCTTCATCATTTTATTAGGCTCTCCATGTTTCCATCACCCTCTTAGGATTATCATGCATTATTGTGGCTTTTGGTTGTGTTAGTTTAGGAATTAGATGCTTTAATGCTCCTTGGATGTGCAAAAATGCCTCATTTTATACTCAATAATTTGATATCTCTTGCTCATGCATTTTTTTCTCTTCATGCATCTTGTTATCATTAATCCATGCATGAATCATTAGCCT
>JBBYHO010036358.1:0-10952 GCA_038382025.1 Adansonia gregorii
TCATCTTAGGTAAAGCCATGGTGACAATTGTAAGATCCCACTACCCAATTACCCAAATATCTAAATCTCATCAACAAAAACCCAATATTCATTTTCCCAAATAACAAAATCAAAGTGACAAGTTCCTAAAAGAAGGTAACCGATAAAAACCTTAAAAATAAAAAAATGTTAAGAAAGAATATATATATATATATGTGTGTACGCGCACGTATTAAAGTGAGTCGTTTTTCAGTGTATAATTTTTAGATTCTATTTTCATAGTAAAAATTTAAATGTGGAAAATTAGGAGGGGATTCGAGCTTTATTTTTTTTTTTAAATTAGATTTTGCAAACTCATTAGGTGGGTGGGTTTTTTGTCCACAAAAAAAATCATGTTTTTAAAAGAAACATGCAGTTATTAGATAGTTTTGTTAACATAAAGATTAATAACTTTTGTAAAATTTTTAAATAAAAAATCTTTTTGCAAATTAAAAAGACACTAACATCTCTTATTTTATAATCATTATAATTCTTTAATTTTTTTTGATAATTCCTCAACTGTGTTGATATAGATTTGTGGCTCCAACTTAACCAAATGGTTTATTATTAGTATCGATAACAACAAATAAGAGACTAACTCGATTTGATTGTGGCCTTATTGCCGTTCAATCACCAAAGAAAAAAAAAAATCAAATCCAGTCAAATCTTAAAGCCTTAAACTAAAGCAAAGCCTAGATCAAATTAGATGCAACTCTAAAAACTTGAAAAATAAAAAAGAAAGAATCGAAAGATGTAAACACTATAACTTCCTGAAAACCTAAAAGAAAATAAAACTTCAGCTAGGAAAAAACAAGATGATATCTCGAAGTAAGAAATACAAAGTGTAGAGAGTTTTTTGTTTTTTACGGGACCGTAAAATGTTGTAAAGTAGTAAAATAAGATGTTGTTGGGAGACGATGAAGATGAGGATTAGAGAAGATGAAGATGAAGTTTAGAGAAGATCATGAAGAGCAAGTATAGTGGTAGGTGATTATGATAAAACTATAGGTGACCGAGGATGGTTGGAAAATATGGTCATAATAATTGTAGATAAAGATTTGCAATGAGAATTTAAAAGCTCTGGTTTGTCAAATAGCCAAAATATCCAAATAAAATTTTTAGACCTCTATTTATAGTTTCACTAAAGGAAATTTTGAGGAGAAGTTACAAAGAGAATGGTAAGTTATTAGGAGACTACTCACATGAAATATCCCTAATCATGGGTCGTGGGTGAGAGGAGGTCACCGATAATAGTGGGTGGAATAGAAGTTATGTGAAGGTTAGATTCTAAAGAGTGTTTTGGTTATAAATAGTGAAGAATGGTTAATTTTGTGACAATACATTTAAGAGTGTGCTTTGTGTTTAATGGGAAAGAGAAACAATTGTGTTTTAGGAAAATATTAAAAAGCATATTTTTAACATTTTTCTATAAGATTTAATTAAGAATGTACCTCTAACCGTTGTTGATCAAGAACGCAACCTCGGACCAAGTACATAAAGACAAAAATCCTGTATAAGCCTTTTAGTCTATTTTCTCTTCTTGATAATTACCTTATAATAGTGCACAGGTAATTTTATAAACTAGACTAAAGATCTATACTAAATCAATTAGTGTTAAATCCTACCATCATGGAATCTTTATTCTAATTAGTTGCTGAAGTAGAGTTTAACTCTCACAACTAGAGTTTTAACTTAAATAGGATTTACTAGATGATATCACCTTTATATTAATTAAATATTTATCTCGATTTACTTAATTATCATGCAGGCCATAAAAGTCCAACATTCTCCCACTTGACCTATATGATAAACCAAGAATTGAAATAGGTGATAATTAAATCCAAAACTTTAATATGGCCATAAGTTACTCTAGCCTAACTCCTACTTAATTAAAGATTCACATATTATGAATTATAGCAGCAGCATTCTAAAATGAATTTTTTTTCCATGAATTTATAATGAGTGATCATCTTTAAAGCAACACTTTATAAGATAATACTTTATGAATGAATTTCCTGTAATCATTCAAGGTCCAGTCGACATGTAAACTTTATGCGCACAAAACATGACCATAAACTCTAAGAATATGAAATTAACAAATTCAAAAAAGCCAAAATACATCTTGGCAGAATTTAAATAGCTTAATATGATCCACACAAATTTTAAACTATTTTGTCGATAATGCTTTGGTAATGGGATTCACTATTATTAAATATGTACTGATGTGTTGGATATCCACTTCTTGCTTCTTTATAGAGTCTCTAACAACAAACTACTTTATATCTATTTGCCTATTATGATTCCCACTTTTATCATTCTTAGAAAAACACACTGCATAAGAGTTGTCACAATAGATCTTTAATGGTCTTGCTAACAACTCTTAAACCAAAGATAAAATATCTCAACCTTATTGGCTGTAATATTATTTTTTAACATAATTTCTTTGGTAGCTTTCATAGTCTAAGGCTAGGATTATTTTAATATCTGCTAAGCATTTCAACTATAAATCTTATGTCAAGTTTTGTATAAACCTAATCATATAGAAGGCTCCAAATACTATATGCATATATGATGCCTTTCATATGCTCTTTTTCTAAATTATTTGGAAATATCGGTTCAGATTGAAATATCTCATTTACAATTTAAACTCCTATAGGTGAATAGCTTTGTAACCTAATTCTTTCTAAAACTGTCTTGATACAGATTTCTTGAGATAGACTTAATGTCTTTTCAAACCTATCTCTATGAATCTTTATGCTTATGACATATGAAGTTTCACTCACATTCTTTATATCAAAGTTTTGAGAAACAAAACCTTTGTCTCATGTAACAAAGCCAAATCACTTCTTGCAAGGAGAATATCACCAACATATAGGAATAAAATTATGACTTTACTTCCACTGACTTGAAGGTTTAAACAATGATCAAAATTTTTAGTAAAACAAAATGATGTCCCACCATTTTTAATATTTACATACTATTGGTGGGATGCTTGCTTTAGTCTATATATTGATTTTTCAAAGAAACTTTTAGGTTAAATATGTATACCTCTTCTTAAGATCTCTATTCAAGTAAGTTGTTTTCACCTACCATTTAATGTAACTCTTAATCAAAATGAGCTACAAAAGGTATGATAATTTTTAATGAAACTTTCTTAAAAAATTGGAGAGAAAGTTCTATGCTAATCAATACCTTTTTTGAGTGAAACCTTTGACCACTAGTCTAACCTCATACCTTTTAACATTACCAAATGATAATTTTAACAAGTTACTAGACTAAATCATCAACCATTGATTTCATCTCTTTTATCATATTTTTATGCCAAAATCTAAAATTTTTACTATTCATGGTTTGTGAAAATAAGATCATCTTTATGTCCAATATCAAAATTAAACTTTTATAGGTATATAACCGACTCATAGAAATGGCTAGTTTTTTACCCATTGGATATCCTAATTCTACAATCCTTTGTACATTTTGTAAACCTTTAATCAGTGAGATTAATGATCTATTATAAATGTTGTACTTGATTTAATTTTTCTCTAGCTAATTTCATAGGTTTGTTTGAGAAATAATCAAGTCTTTTACAAAAGATCAATCTAAATAAATTTATTTCTCTATATCAACCTTAGAGGAAAGTCATCCCTACGTGATCTATAAGAAACTTAGCATTTCTATCTTCAACGATATAGTTGAATATGAGAAACATTTAAAACTTGTATCCCTTTAAATTAGTTGCATAATTTATAACTGCTACATGTTTTTGGATCTAAGTTCCTTATGTTTGGGTTATGAGCCTTCAATTTAACTAGACAACCTAAGCTCATAAATATATTAAACTGGATTCTAACTATTTCGTAATTTTATGAAAGTGTTAGAAAATAATTTAGTTGTAACTTTAATAAAAACACCAACAATGATTTTAATGCATCAATCCATAAACTTAGGAAAAGGTGTATGATTTTTTAATATTAAAGTGCTTTCTTTAGCTTTCTTTTATGGACTTGTTAGTTTGGTTTTTTTCTTAAATACAATTAACTTAAGTGTCAAGCTCAAGGGTTTCAATAACTCTATCATTGTCAATTCTCCTAAATTTATATATAGAGATATGCCACAATCTTTATACCATAGCTTTGAAGGAGTTTTTATCTATAGTACATTTTACTACAAAAAAATCATATAAATAGTTAACAAACTTATTCTCACAATCAAGATCCAAGTTAATGATGAAAAATCCAATAGAAAAGTTCTCTTTTGAAATTTTAATAATAGAATTTAAAAATTTAAATTGAAAACTCTTTTTACCTTAAAAATTTGTAAACTAAAAAATAAATCCCTTTGTAATGTTTAAAACAAATCTTGATTTAAAAAATGATCCTGCTAGTCCTTAGCAATTTTTATAGGAGTTGTTCCTTCCACTTTCTTTGATATTTTTGACTTTACAAAACCTTAAATAGTTATAAAAATATAATTAATTAAACATAAGTATAACCACCATGTCTTATGAGGAATAGCACCAAAAGAGATTCATGCAAAATGAGTTTACCTTTATTTTGGTGTCCTTTTTATACCTTAGTCAATATTTTCTTATATGTTAAGTTAAAACCAAAAAATAAAGAACTTGATGCTATTTTCTCTATTAGCATTTTTCTTTCTTCATACACATTTTCCCTACTTATCACCTTTCTACCTTGATTCACTAGGCTAACAAAATCTATATTCTCATCTTTTAATGTCTTTTTCTCTTGAACAAATATAGTTAAGAGTTCATTGATAGACCATTTTCTTTATATGTGTTTCTCATGGTCATGCTCCTTAGGACAAAAGTTAAATATGTAAGTGATAAAAATTTACTCGAACAATTCAATTATGAAGATTTAAGTTGAGCAATAATGTCTCTTAAATCCTATCATGTGTTTATGCACAACTTTTAGAATTGTTGTACTTTATTCCTAAAAGCTTCCTTATGAGGGTGATAGCCAAAACCTTATCAAATTTAATAATTTGTTCTTTAGTGGCTTTGCAATAATCCTTGGCCTTACAACAATTTGGGATGAAATCCCAAATTGATTTACTAATATACGATTTGATGTACATCATCCTTAAATGGTTAGATTGTTCCCATTGTACATCAAAATCTATTATCTTGTTATGCATTTTATTCGTTAAAGACAAGCTATCCACTTGAAACGCTAAATCAAAGTCCTTACACCCAAAATAACTTAATTAACTCCTTCATTAGAGTAACTGTTATTCACCGAATAGCATTTAATTTTAATAGCCTTACTAATCATAATAGTGAAAATTGTTGCAAAATTTAAGGAACTTTACTTTTATTGAATAAAATACTTCATATTCAAATGTAAATCCAAACCTTCCTATTGGTAGAGGTACATCATGCATATGAATTTACACAACTTTAATGATATAACAATATCTTTAAAACACCAAAATTAAATAATCCTTACCTGTAGGCCTAGAAAAATTCAACTTTAATGTTATATTGTTTTATCCTTTAACCATTTTACAAAATTAATTATTTCCTTACGGGGGCCAAATAACTAATTTAATGGTCTAACATTTTGTAGATGTCATTTTCTTTATGTAGTTTTTAAAGACAAAAAACTTTATTTTAAAGAACTACTATTTTATCTAAATCAATTAACTTAAGACACTATGGCTACTCTTAAGCTAATGATTAACAATAATATCTGACATGTATGCATAAAACTTATTGCATATCACAAATAATTCTTTATTATGCCATTTTCTTGTGTAGTTATTTTAAGGAAAACTTATTGTAAATAACTACCAATTGTCATCTAAATTAACCAACTTAAGATGTTGTGGCTAATATTAAGCTAGTGATTTAAAACTTTAATAATGATATCCTTAATATATGCAGAATTTTTTGCTGCGTATTAATAATTACAATGAAATATAATATTAAATCATGTTAGCTTATTGGAAATATAGCATAAATAACTACACGTTAATATCATCCTCCATATGGAGTTATTTAAAGAAAATTTTATTTTAAATAACCGCTAATTTAACTCAATCAATCAACTTAAGATGCTATGGCTATTCTTAAGGAATTGATTTAGATTCTTTATAATGACATAACCATAAATAATTGCATACATGATTTAATAACTCCAATATGTACCGAATAAATTTGTGGCATAAAACTTTATTTTTCACTGTATATAGTTATTTAAAGAAAAATTCTTTATTTTACATAACTTTAAATAACTACCAATTTATCTAAATCATGTAATTTAAAATGCTTTGCTAATAACAAGATTGTGATTAAGATCCTTAATAACATTGATTCTTTATGTAGTAAAAATTTACATACTACAATATAATTTTTAATTGTAATGCTATAACAGATTTAAAATATGATATAATATATGACATGCATCCTTAAGTCACGTAAAAATATGCATAAGATTAGAATGTATTTATTTCATGACGTATAGATGTGCACATCTACATTGTAATTTCAACAATAAACTTTATCATACATATACGTACTTAAGCTTAGGTTAAGAGTACAAATTTTTGAATGCTTAACAGGGAGAGCACATACTACCATAGTATTCTCAACATACCAAAATATTTTTTCATGACAAAATCACAAAATATTTATACACAAATGTATTTATTATTTAATTAAACACAAAAATTAAATAATAAATATCTGAGATAATTAAAATTTCATAAAAATCATAAAGATTCAAAAATATTTAAAAATTGGGTTTGAAAAAAATTAGGGTCGAAAATACCCCAAAATGGGGTCACATGCACCCCACACGTCACTTGGGATGTGTACGATTTGGTTAGGACTTTTCTTCATCCTCTAGCTGGGTCAAGCCTGACCTAACTGGGTTTTTCTGACCTATGCGGGCCTGTTTCTTGTTTTTGTTCATATTTTTCGTGTTTTAGTCTATATTTCATGTAATTAAGATCTAAAAACATGATTTATTGCTAGATTTACATGACCCATGTATCAATTTTGATCAAGAACACAAAAATCATCATCAAACATTCAAGATTACTTAAATTTTATGACACGGTATCAAACTTATTTTCTATTTTCTTTAACTTCTCATAGTTTTTCATTATTCTTAATGCAAAGACAAAAGTTTCATATATCTAACTAATTGTTGTTTAAACTTTCATTGATTTAAATTATCCAATACATTCAAGCTCAATTAACGGCGTATTTTAATATTCTAATTTTTTAAACTTTAATTTATTATTTTCTTTATAAATATCTAAATATCTAAACCTACATCTTCACGCATCACATGATTTTTTAAACTTAATTTAGAAATCAATATCTAAAACTATGCATAAATTCTCGAGTTACAGATTCAAATAATCAATCATATGTGCTTTTTTAGGTTGTGAAAATTTCTGTAGCTTTAAATGAATTTCAAGCTATTAAATGAGTCTAAGAACATAATCATTTTGATCTAAATAACATAGTTAGAGAACCTAGCTTTGATGCCATATGTAATATTTAATTAAAAACGTACCTCTAGCCATTGTTGACCAATAATAAGACGTTGCTCCAAGTACATGAAGGCGAATCCCCCATGCAAGCTTTCTAGTCTATTTTTTCTTGATAATTGCCTGATGGTGTACAGAAAATGTATAGATTATGGACCCATACTAGATCAATTAGTGTTAAATATCACCATCAAGGAATCTTTATTCTAATTAGTTATTGATGTAGAGTTTAACTCGTACTACTAGAGTTTTAACTTGAATAGGATTTACTAGATGATATCACCTTAATATTAATTAAATATTTTTCTCAGTCCACTTAATTATCATGTAGGCTATATGAAGTCCAACATCTTTATATTTGAGCTTTTAAGCCATACTCTCTAAAATATCTCAATTTGGAGCAAAACCAAGAATCCTATCAACTTTCTAGGTTAACTCTAACGTATTCACGTAGTTGCATATCTTACTAACTTCACTATAAATCATGTCTGTCAAATGTTACACAAGTGGCTAGAAAGTGATAAAGCCCTAGAATGCCGAGTGAGTGGAGCTAAAGTGGTAAGGAGTAGAGCATCGAAGCATCACAGCAGTGTAATACTGGAGAACTAGAGTGTTAGAGTTGCTGCAAGGAGCAGTGTTGCCAAGGATTGCTGTAGTAGGAGCACTGCCTGCTGTTAAAGAGTGTTGTTACTAGGGAGTACTGTTGCCAAGGAACACTTCTGTCAGGGGACATTGCTGTCGAGAGCATTGTTGTCGAGGAATATTATTGCTACGGAGTGCTTCTACTAAAGAACATTGTTGCTAAGGAGCACTGTCTGCTACTGCTACACCAAGGAATGCTGCTACCATAAAGTAGTGTTGTCAGGAAACATTACTAGTAAGGATTATTGTTTCCTATCTAATCAAGCTATGCTTGCATGACATGTTAATAGTAAAAAGCATACACCTACATAAAGCAAACAAGTTGTGAAAATAAAAGAACAATTAAATACATAGAGATTGGGAAGAGTGTACTTACTTGAAAATGAGAGAAAATTTTCCAACAAAAAAATAATTAAATAATTATTTTACAAACTTTTTTTGTTTGTTGCTTGAAAAGATGAATAATCCAATGAGGAAAGATGTTGAAACTAAGGAAAGCGAGGTTGAAAAAGAATTGAAGAAGTTGACGTGATGAGGAAAAAAATAGCTCTGACTGAAGAGAGTAATTTTTTTGGGGGGGTGGAGGAAGGGGGATCTTATGAATGAAGTAAAAGAAAATGTTAAAAGGGATAAAATATGCTTTTGTTTGGCTTTGAAATGAGGACTTAATTAAAATGTTTTTCTTAATTTCTTGTTTTCTGAAAAAAAAAAAACATATTTTCAAAATGTTCTGAAAAATTACAAAAAGCACCAAAATCTTGTTTATCATAATCTTTATTGTCAATTTCTAAAATTTGAAAGAAAATCTTTAGACCAAACAAAATTTATGTATCAATTTGAAACAACCACATTGTAAGTGTATTCCAATTTTCAATGCTAAATCAACATCCACACAAGGGTGAGGAATAAACTATCGGCAAAATTAATCTAGAAAATGCATCTTTTCATAATCTCCACTTTGACGAATAACTTTTCTAGAGTATTTTCGATCTAGATATTTGTATATCTTGTGATAAATGATAACTAATAATTTAAATTTTTTTAATAAGCATTATTGCAAATTTTCTCTCTTTTTACAAACACATACACACATATATATATATATATATATATCCATTTTCCCCTTCCTTTACTGCATCACCTTTGCAATTTCACTTTCGGCACCTTATTGCTTTTATACTCTATCTATTTCATAGAAAATAATTTTTAAAAAATGCCTTTTGTATTATTTGATGTTTAATCGATATAGCAAAAAATTAATTGATCAATAAAAAATAATTTACTAATCTTTTAAAAATAACGTTTTTTTTTGTAAATTTTTTCCTTTTTTAAAGAAGAAGGCAATTGTCAAATCAAACTACCCTATAAATAAGGTTACTCACCATACCTATGTGCATAGTTTAACTTGAAAACTGATTTAATGATTTTTTTAAATATAGACTTGACTTGGACCAAATATTAATTTACAGCTAAAATATTTCTTTTTTTTAGTTTTAAAATTTTTTAAATTAATATAAAAATATTTTATTATTGTAATTTTCAATATTTCTATTTGGAATATTATTAAACATATAAATTTATATTTTAATAATATATAATATTAGTTGGTGTTAATAATAAATAATTAATATAATAAATATTACTTATTACTTTAATAAAAATATTATTTCATATAACCAAAATTAATTTAATATTATTTTAAATTTGAAATAGTATTTTTAATATTTTATTAAAAATATTGTTATATTGCTATTTCAATAATATATAAATTATATTGTTTAAAAAAATTATAAGAAATGTTTTTAGTATTAAAATATTATTGTTTTTATAGTATAAATATTAATAGAAATAATATTTTAATAATTTTTAGAATACTTTAAATATTTTAATATAGCATTTTACTGTTAAATATTATTATTTGAAATATTCATATTAAATATAGTATTTTAGTAATAAATAATTTTTAATATTCTAATTTTTAATGAGTTTGCATCATTTGGTTCACTAATAATGTATTATATACATTTATACAATTTCAATGCATTAAATATAAATCTTATTATTTTCTATAATTTCATAATGTGACTAAAATATGGTTTAAAGAATTATGTATTTAGTTTAGTTAATTTATGTAGTAACCGAGGGTGTTATCCAATATGTTTATGTTTAAATTTTAACATTTGCAAGCTTTTTCTTAGCTAAAGGTGACCATTGGCTATGCCGTAACTTATTTTTTTTCTTTACCTAAGCCCTCTTTAGGCTGGCTCAATGACTTGTTTCACTATTTGTTAGCTATATTAGCTTTGAATTAATCTTAGTTTTGATATAACTAAAACTTAGGCTTAATTAGCTTGTGTTTAATTATTTTCAAGATTAGTATTTTTCCATGAAATTTTAGTAAACACTTTGAAAAATACTAGCAAATGTTTTAACTCCTTCAATCACTAAAAAATGTGTTTTTAATACATATTTTTATATAAAACATTTTTTAGATAAGTTTTACATGTTTGAAAGTCATGAAAAACCTTTTAAAATTGATTTTGATGCGAATGTATCGATACACTATGTGTATTTATCGATAGAATACTTGACAGTAGCCAAATAACCTTAAAATGCAAACATCACTGTTTGTGTATCGAGACAGAGCATTATGTATCAATATAGCACTGTTTATGTATTGAGACAGATCTTTTCGTATTGATATAAGACTGTTTAACGGTCGTATTTTAGACTATTAAACACAATGTATCGATTTGTATCGATACAGAGGC
>JBBYHO010036379.1:0-10947 GCA_038382025.1 Adansonia gregorii
TTTATGGACGTTGAGCATTTAATGTGGTGGTTGGAGAGCCGTTGTAGCCTTCATAAATGCTGATTTTCATTTAATCCTGCGCTAAAGTATCGATACAATATCAATACTGTCGATACACAGTTCAAAAAAGTTACCGTTACAGCAGGTTGTATCGATACTGGATTATTAGTATCGATACTTATCTGTGTGTATATGAGGCTTTCAGCCAAACGTAGGCTACTGCCAAGCCCTGTATCAATACTCATGGAGTCAGTACTGATACTCATCAACATATATCGATACATACACACTTGTATCGATACATTTGAGGGTTTCATGCCAACTTAAGCTATTGCCAAGCTCTGTATCGATACTTAGGGATCAAGTATCGATACTCATCAATATGTATCGATACTTATGTTCATTGTATCGATACATTTGGGAGTTTAATGCATAGTATCGATACACATGTTCTTGGTATCGATACTAGTCTTCAAAATTCGTTTGTAAAATCATTTTTGATGACTCAAACACATTTCAATGAATTGCCTTAGCACTTTTAAGAATCTTTTTCAATTTAAACATAAGTACAAGGTCCAATATTAATTTAACTTAAGTTTGTTGGCTATATCAAAACTAAATTCAAGGTTAACAATATCATTTATCCCAACGAGAAGAATGTGATTATGGTGTCCAATCATGAGAGGAAAGGAGATTATTATGTGAATCCATGTTTATCCCAATTGAAAGATGAACTTTGATTCTAAAATTGGCAGAAAGTGAAGTTTTCTTATGAAACCAAAGCTTCAAAATCGTTTATCACAACAAGGAGAATGTGTTTCTAGTACACAATCATGAAAAGAAAGGAGATTATAATGTGAATCCATATTTATCCCAATTGAAAGATTAGCTTCAATTCTAAAAAAGGTGGAAAGGGAAGCTTTTCTTATGAAACCAAAGCATCATGATCATTTATCACAACAAGGAGAATGTGTTTCTAATGCGTAATCATGAAAAAAAGGAGATCATTATTTGAATCCATGTTTATCCCAATTTGAAAAAAAACTCTAGTTCTAAAAAAGGTACAAAGGAAAGTTTTTCTTATGAAATCAGGGCATCAATATCATTTATCCCAATGAGAAGAATATGGTTATGGTGCCCAATCATGAGAGGAAAGGAGATTATTATGTGAATCCATGTTTATCCCAATTGAAAGACGAACTTCAGTTTTGAAATCGATAGAAAATGAAGTTTTCTTATGAAAATCGAAGCATCAATATCATTTATCACAACAAGGAGAATGTGTTTATAGTGCCCAATCATAAAAAGAAAGGGGATTATTATGTGAATCCACGTTTAACCCAATTAAAAAATAAACTTTAATTCTAAAAAAGGTAGAAAGGGAAGCTTTTCTTATGAAACCAAAGCATCAAATCATTTATCACAATAAGGAGAATGCCATTATAGTGCCCAATCATGGAAAGAAAGAAGATTATTATGTAAATCCATATTCATCACAACTGAAAGGTGAACTTTATTTCAAAAAATAGTAGAAAGAGAAGTTTTTCTTATAAAACCAAGGCATCGATATCCTTTATCCCAATGAGAAAAATATGATTATGGTAACCAATCATGAGAGGAAAAGAGATTATTATGTGGATCCATGTTTATCCCAATTCAGAGATGAACTTCGACAGAAAATGAAGTTTTCTTATGCAATTAAAGCATCAAAATCATTTATCACAACAAGGAGAATGTGTTTACAATGCCCAATCATGAAGAAAAAGGGGATTATTATGTGAATCCATATTTATCCTAATTGAAAAATGGACTTCAATTCTAAAAAAGGCAGAAAGGGAAGCTTTTCTTATGAAACCACAGCATCAAAATCATTTACCACAACAAGGAGAATGTGATTATAGCACCCAATCGTGGAAAGAAAGGAGATTATTATGTGAATCCATGTTTATCCCAACTAAAAGGCGAGCTTCAATTCTAAAAAAACTAAAAAGAGAAGTTTTTCTTATGAAACCAAGGCATCAATATCATTTATCCGAACAAGAAGAATGTGTTTATGGTGCCCAATCATGAAAAGAAAAGAGATTATTATGTGAATCCATGTTTATCCCAATTGAAATATTAACTTCAATTCTAAAAATGGTAGAAATAGAAGTTTTTCTTAAGAAACCAAAGCATCAAAATTATTTATCCCAATGAGGAGAATGTGATTATGGTGCCCAATCCTAAAAAGAAAGGAGATTATTATGTGAATCCTTGTTTATCCTAATTAAAAAATGAACTTCGATTCTAAAAGTGGTAGAAAGAAAAGTTTTTCTTATGAAACCAAAGCATCAAAATCATTTTTCATAACAACGAGAATATGTTTATTGTGCCCGATCATGAAAAAAAAGGATATTATTATGTGAATCCACGTTTATCCCAATTTAAAAACAAACTTTAATTCTAAAAAAGGTAGAAAGGGAAGTTTTTCTTATGAAACTAAGGCATCAATATCATTTATCCCAATGAGAAGAATGTGATTATTATGCCCAATGGCGAAAGGAAAGGAGATCATTATGTGAATCCATGTTTACCAAGATGAACCTTGATTCTAAAATTGGTGGAAAATGAAGTTTTCTTATGAAACCAATGCATCAAAATCATTTATGGCAACAAAAAGAATGTGTATCTAGTGCGCAATCATGAAAAGAAAGGAGATTATTATGTGAATCTATGTTTATCCCAATTGAAAGATGAACTTCAATTCTAAAAAAGAAAGAAAGGGAAGCTCTTCTTATGAAACCAAAGCATTATGATCATTTATCACAACAAAGAGAATGTGTATCTAGCGCGCAATCATGAAAAGAAAAAAGATTATTATTTGAATCCATGTTTACCCCAATTGAAAAAAAACTCTAATTCTAAAAAAGGTAGAAAGGATAGTTTTTCTTATGAAACCAACCCATCAATATCATTTATCCCAATAAGAAGAATGTGGTTATGGTGCCCAATCATGAGAGGAAAGGAGATTATTATGTGAATCCATGTTTATCCTAATTGAAAGACAAACTTCAGTTCTAAAAGCGGCTGAAAGTGAAGTTTTCTTATGAAATCGAGGCATCAAAATCGTTTATAACAACAAGGAAAATGTTTTTATAGTGCCCAATCATGAAAAGAAAAGGGATTATTATGTCAATCAATGTTTATCCCAATTGAAAAATGAACTTTGATTCTAAAAAAGGTAGAAAAGGAAGCTTTTCTTATGAAATGAAAGCATCAAAATCATTTATCATAACAAGGAGAATGTGATTATAGCGCCCAATCATGAAAAAAAAGGAGATTATTATGTGAATCCATGTTTATCCCAACTGAAAGGTGAACTTCAATTCTAAAAACAGTAGAAAGAGAAGTTTTTCTTATGAAACCAAGGCATCAATAACATTTATCCCAATGAGAAAAATATGATTATGGCACCCAATCATGAAAGAAAATGAGATTATTATGTGAATCCACGTTTATCTCCATTGAAAGATGAACATGGATTCTAAAATTGGTGGAAAGTGAATTTTTTTATGAAACCGAAGCATCAAAATTGTTTATCACAACAAGGAGAATGTGTTTCTAGTGCGTAATCACGAAAAAAAAGGAGATTATTATGTGAATCCATATTTATCCCAATTGAAAGATGAACTTCAGTTCTAAAAAATGTAGAAATGGAAGCTTTTCTTATGAAATCAAAGCATCAAAATCATTTATCACAACAAGGAGAATGTGTTTCTAGCGAGCAATCATGAAAAAAAAAGAGATTATTACTCGAATCCAAATTTCTCCCAATTGAAAAAAAAACTCTAATTTTGAAAAGGTAGAAAGGGAAGTTTTTCTTACGAAGCCAAAGCCAATGAGAAGAATGTGATTATGGTGCCCAATCATAAGAAGAAATGAGATTATTATGTGAATCCATGTTTATCCCACTTGAAAGATGAACTTCGGTTCTAAAATTGGTAGAAAGAAAAGCTTTTCTTATGAAACCAAAGCATCAAAATCATTTATCGCAACAAAGAGAATATGTTTCTAGCATGCAATCATGAGAAGAAAGGAGATTATTATTTGAATCCATGTTTATCCTAATTGAAAAAAAAAAAGTCTAATTCTGAAAAAGGTAGAAAGGGAAGTTTTTCTTATGAAACTACGACATCAATATCATTTATCCTAATGAGAAGAATGCGATTATGGTGCCCAATCATAAGAGGAAAAGAGATTATTATGTGAATCCATGTTTGCACCAACTGAAAGACGAACTTCGATTCCAAAATCGATAGAAAGTGAAGTTTTCTTATGAAACCAAAGCATCAAAATCTTTTATCACAAGAAGGAGAATGTGTTTATAGTGCTCAATCTTGAAAAGAAAAGAGATTATTATGTGAATCCATGTTTATCCCAATTGAATGATAAACTTCAATTCTAAAAGTGGTAAAAAGAGAAGTTTTTCTTATGAAACCAAAGCATCAAAATCATTTATCCCAATGAGGAGAATGTTTTTATGGTGCCCAATCTTGAAAAGGAAGGATATTATTATGTAAATCCATGTTTATCCCAGTTGAAAGTCAAACTTCAATTCTAAAAATGGTAGGAAGAGAAGTTTTTCTTATGAAACTAAAGCATAAAAATCATTTTTCATAACAACGAGAATGTGTTTATTGTGCCCAATCATGAAAAGAAAGTAGATTATTTTGTGAATCCACATCTATCCCAATTGAAAAACAAAATTTAATTATAAAACTGGTAGAAAGAGAATTTTTTCTTATAAAACCAAAGCATCAATATCATTTACCCCAACGAGGAGAATGTGATTATGGTGCCCAATCATGAAAGGAAAGGAGTTTATTATGTGAATTCATGTTTACCCAATTGAATGATGAACTTCGGTTCTAAAATCGGTACAATGTGAAGTTTTTTTACGAAACCAAAGTATCAAAATCGTTTATCACAACAAGGAAAATGTGTTTATTGTGCCCAATCATGAAAAAAAGGGGATTATTATGTGAATCCATTTTTATCCCAATTGAAAAATGAACTTCAATTCTAAAAAAGGTAGAAAGGGAAGCTTTTCTTATGAAAGCAAAGCATCAAAATCATTTATCACAACAAGGAGAATGTGATTATAGCGCCCATCATGGAAAGAAAGGAGATTATTATGTGAATCCATGTTTTTCCTAATTGAAAGGCGAATTTAGTTTCTAAAAATAATGGAAATAGAAGCTTTTCTTAAGAAACCAAGGCATCAATATCATTTATCCCAACGAGGAGAATATGTTTATGGTGCCCAATCATGAAAAGAAAGGAGATTATTATGTTAATCCATGTTTATCTGAATTGAAAAATAAACTTCAATTCTAAAAAGGGTTGAAAGGGAAACTTTCTTACGAAACCAAACCATCAAAATCATTTATCCCAACGAGGAGAATGTGATTATGGTGCCCAGTCCTGAAAAGAAAAGAGATTATTATGTGAGTCCATATTTATCCCAACTGAAAGATGAACTTCGATTCTAAAAGTGGTAGAAAGAGAAGTTTTCCTTATGAAACCAAAGCATCAAAATCATTTATCCGAATGAGGAGAATGGTTTTGTGGTACCCAATCTTGAAAAGGAAGGATGTTGTTATATGAATCCAAGTTTATCCTAATTGAAAGATGAACTTCGATTCTAAAATTGGTAGAAAGTGAAGTTTTCTTACGAAACCAAAAGCATCAAAATCGTTTATCACAACAAGGAGAATATGTTCCTAGTGCGCAATCATGAAAAGAAAGAAGATTATTATACGAATCCACGTTTATCCCAATTGAAAGATGAACTTCAATTTTGAAAAAGGTAGAAAGGGAAGCTTTTCTTATGAAACCAAAGCATCAAAATCATTTATCATAAGAAGGAGAATGTGTTTCTAGCACGCAATCATGAAAAGAAAGGAGATTATTATGTGAATCCATGTTTATCCCTATTGAAAAACAAACTTTAATTCTAAAAAAGGTAGAAAGAAAAGTTTTTCTTATGAAACCAAGGCATCAATATCATTTATCCCATCGACAAGAATATGATTATGGTGCCCAATCATGAAAGGAAAGGAGATTATTATGTGAATCCATGTTTATCCCAATCGAATGATGAATTTCGATTCTAAAATTGGCGGAAAGTGAAGTTTTCTTATGAAACCAAATCATCAAAATCGTTTATGACAACAAGGAGAATGTGTTTCTAGTGCATAATCATGAAAAAAAAGAGATTATTTTATGAATTCATGTTTATCCTAATTGAAAGACGAACTTCAATTCTAAAAAAGATAGAAAGGGAAGCTTTTGCTATGAAACCAAAGCATCCAAATCATTTATCACAACAAGAAGAATGCGATTATAGCACCCAATTGTGGAAAGAATGCAGATTATTATGTGAATCCATGTTTATCCCAATTAAAAGGTGAACTCCAATTCTAAAAACAGTGGAAAGAGAAGTTTTTCTAATGAAACGAAGGCATCAATATCATTTATCCCAATAGGAGAATGTGTTTATGATGCCCAATCATGAAAAGAAAAGAGATTATTATGTGAATCCATGTTTATCCCAATTAAAAAATAAACTTCAATTCTAAAAAAAGTAGAAAGGAAAGCTTTTCTTATGAAATCAAAGCATCAAAATCATTTATCCCTATGAGGAGAATATGATTATGGTGCCCAATCCTGAAAAGAAAGGAGATTATTATGTGTATCCGTGTTTATTCCAATTGAATGATGAACTTTGATTCTAAAAGTGGCAGAAAGAGAAGTTTTTCTTATGAAACCAAAGCATCAAAATCATTTATCTTAATGAGGAGACTATTTTTATGGTACCAATCTTGAAAAGGAAGGATATTATTACGTGAATCTATGTTTACCCCAATTTAAAGTTGAACTTTGATTCTAATAATGGTAGGAAGAGAAGTTTTTCTTATAAAACCAAAGCATCAAAATCATTTTTCATAACAACAAGAATGTGTTTATTGTGTCCAATCATGAAAAGAAAGGAAATTATTATGTGAATCCAGGTTTATCCCGATTGAAAAACAAACTTTAATTCTAAAAAAGGTAGAAAGGGAAGTCTTTCTTATGAAACCAAGGCTTCAATATCATTTATCCCAATGTGAAGAATGTGATTATGGTGCCCAATCATGAAAGGAAAGGAGATTATTATGTGAATCCATGTTTATCCCAATTGAAAGATGAACTTCGATTTTAAAATTGGTACAAAGTGAAGTTTTTTTATGACACCAAAGCATCAAAATCGTTTATCACAACAAAGAGAATGTATTTATAGTGCCCAGTCCTGAAAAGAAATGAGAGTATTATGTGAATCCATGTTTATCCCTACTGAAAGATGAACTTTGATTCTAAAAGTGGTAAAAAGAGAAGTTTTTCTTAGGAAACCAAAGCATCAAAATCATTTTTCGCAACAATGAGAATATGTTTATTATGTCAAATCATGAAAGGAAAGGAGATTATTATGTGAATCCAAGTTTATCCCAATGGAGAAACAAACTCTAATTCTAAAAAAGGTAGAAAGGGAAGTTTTTCTTGTGAAACCAAGGCATCAATATCATTTATCCCAATGAGAAGAATGCGATTATGGTGCCCAATCATGAAAAGAAAGGAGATTATTATGTGAATCCATGCTTATCCCAATTGAAATATGAACTTCAATTCTAAAATTGGTGGAAAGTGAAGTTTTCTTATGAAACCAAAGCATCAAAATCATTTACCACAACAAGGAGAATATGTTTGTAGTGCGCAATCATAAAAAAAAAAAGAGATCATTATGTGAATCCCTATTTATCCCAATTGAAATACAAACTTTAATTCTAAAAAAGGCAAAAGGGGAAGCTTTCTTAGAAAACCAAAGCATCAAGATTATTTATCACCAGAAGGAGAATGTGTTTCTAGCGCACAATCATTAAAAGAAAGCATATTATTATTTGAATCCATGTTTATCCCAATTAAAAAAAACCTCTAATTCTAAAAAAGGTAGAAAGGGAAGTTTTTCTTACAAAACTAAGGTATCAATATCATTTATCCTAATGAGAAGAATGTGATTATGGTGCCCAATCATGAGAGGATAGGATATTATTATGTGAATCCATGTTTATTCCAATTGAAAGATGAACTTCGGTTCTAAAATCGGTAGAAAGTGAAGTTTTCTTATGAAGCCAAAGCATCAAAATCGTTCATCACAACAAAGAGAATGTGTTTATAGTGCCCAATCCTGAAAAGAAAGGAGATTATTATATGAATCCATGCTTATCCCAATTGGAAAATGAACTTTGGTTCTAAAAGTGGTAGAAAGAGAGGTTTTTCTTATAAAACCAAAGCATCAAAATCATTTATCCTAATGAGGAGAATGTTTTTATGGTACCCAATCTTGAAAATAAAGGATATTATTATGTGCATCCATGTTTATCCCAATCAAATGTCAAACTTCGATTCTAAAAATGGTAGGAAGAAAAGTTTTTCTTATGAAATCAAAGCATCAAAATCATTTTTCATAATAACGAGAATGTGCTTATTGTGCCCAATCATAAAAAGAAAGGAGATTATTATGTGAATCCATGTTTATCCTAGTTGAAAAACAAACTTTAACTCTAAAAAAGGTTGAAAGTGAAGTTTTTCTTGTGAAACCAAGGCATCAATATCATTTATCCAGATGAGAAGAACATGATTATGGTGCCTAATCATGAAAGGATAGGAGATTATTATGTGAATCAATGTTTATCCCAATCGAAATATGAACTTCGATTCTAAAATTGGTGGAAAGTTAAGTTTTCTTATGAAGCCAAAGCATCAAAATAGTTTATCACAATAAGGAGAATGTGTTTCTAGTGCACAATCATGAAAAAAAGAGATTATTATGTGAATCCATATTTATTCCAATTGAAAGACGAACTTCAATTCTAAAAACGTAAAAAAGCAAGCTTTTCTTATGAAACCAAAGCATCAAGATCATTTATCACAACAAGGAGAATGTGTTTCTAGCATGTAATCATGAAAAAAAAGGAGATCATTATTTGAATCCATGGTTATCCTAATTGGAAAAAAAACTCTAATTCTAAAAAAGGTAGAAAGGGATTTTTTCTTACGAAACCGAGGCATCAATATCATTTACCCCAATGAGAAGAATGTGATTATAATGCCCTATCATGAGAGGAAATGAGATTATTATGTAAATCCAACTTTATCCCAATTGAAAATGGAACTTCGATTCTAAAATTGGTAGAAAATGAAGTTTTCTTATAAACCAAAGCATCGAAATCATTTATCATAACAAGGAGAATGTGTTTATAGTGCCTAATCATGAAAGGAAAGGTGATTATTTTGTGAATCCTTGTTTATCCCAATTAAAAGATGAACTTCGATTCTAAAAGTGGTAGAAAGAGAAGTTTTTCTTATGAAACCAAAGCATCAAAATCATTTATCCCAATGAGGAGAATGTGATTAGGGTACCCAATCCTGAAAAGAAAAGAGATTATTATGTGAATCCATGTTTATCCCAATTGAAAGATGAACTTTGATTCTAAAAGAGGTTTTCCTTATGAAAACAAAGCATCAAAATCATTTATCCCAATGATGAGAATGTGTTTGTGGTACCCAATCTTGAAAAGGAAGGATATTATTATGTGAATCCATGTTTATCCCTCTTGTAAGTCGAACTTCGATTCTAAAAATGGTAGGAAGAGAAGTTTTTCTTATGAAACCGAAGTAACAAAATTATTTTTCATAACAGCAATAATGTGTTTATTATGCTCAATCATGAAAAGAAAGAAGATTATTATGTGAATCCACGTTTAGCCCAATTGAAAAATAAACTTTAATTCTAAAAAAGGTAGAAAGGGAAGTTTTTCTTATGAAACCAAGATATCAATATCATTTATCCCAATGACAAGAATATGATTATGGTGCCCAATCATGAAAGGAAAGGAGATTATTATGTGAATCCATGTTTATCCCAATTGAATGATGAACATCGATTCTAAAATTGGTGGAAAGTGAAGTTTTTCTTATGAAACCAAAGTAATAAAATCATTTTTCATAACAACGAGAATGTGCTTATTGTGCCCGATCATGAAAAGAAAGGAGATTACTATATGAATCCACGTTTACCCCAATTGAAAAACAAACTTTAATTCTAAAAAAGGCAGAAAGAGAGGTTTTTCTTATGAAACCAAGGCATCGATATCATTTATCCCAATGAGAAGAATGTGAATATGGTGCCCAATCATGAAAGGAAAGGAGATTATTATGTGAATCCATGTTTATCCCAATTGAAAGATAAACTTCGATTCTAAAATTGGTGGAAAGTAAAGTTTTCTTATGAAACCAAAGCATCAAAATCGTTTATCACAACAAGGGGAATGTGTTTCTAGTGCACAATCATGAAAAGAAAGTAGATTATTGTATGAATCCATGTTTATCCCAATTGTAAGATGAACTTCAATTCTGAAAAAAGTAGAAAAGGAAGCTTTTCTAATGAATCCAAAGCATCAAGATCATTTATCACGGCAAAGAGAATGCATTTCTGGCACGTAATCATCAAAAGAAAGGAGATTATTATTTGAATCCATGTTTATCCCAATTGGAAAAAAAGCTCTCATTCTAAAAAAGGTAGAAAGGGAAGTTTTTCTCTTGAAACCAAGGCATCAATATCATTTATCCTAATGAGAAGAATGTGATTATGGTGCCCAATCATGAGAGGAAAGGAGATTATAATGTGAATTCATGTTTATCCCAATTAAAAGATGAACTTCGATTCCAAAATTAGTAGAAAGTGAAGTTTTCTTACGAAACTAAAGCATCAAAATCGTTTATCACAACAACGATGTTAGCTTTAATGGAGAGATTGAACCAAGAGGGGGGTGAATTGGTTCTATAAAGAATTTGTAAAATTGAAAATTT
>JBBYHO010036400.1:0-10946 GCA_038382025.1 Adansonia gregorii
AAGCTAATATAGCTAACAGTGACCAACTTGTGATAAAAAAGTGATGGCATTAATATTTCGTCACAAAATCCATCATAGAGTTTTGGCTATAATTTTCGGCTAATACTTTGTTACAAAAATTCCATCACGATATTTGAAATCATAAATAGTAACAACACTTAGTGATGAAATTGTGATAGATTTAATTAATTAACATATTTATCTATTTATTAAAAAGTAATTATTTTTATAAATAAAAAAAGTTACGACAACTTCTGTGACGCAAAATTTGTCACCATGTTACTTACAAAATGTTTGTGATGAAATTTTACATCGCAAGGATCAAAATTATACATAGTGACAAAATTCTTTGATGCATATGTGACAAATCAACTCACTTAGTTTCTTAAAAAATAATTTTTATAAATAAAGAAATGTCATAGTGACAAATTTAGTGACGGAACTTTTATTATTGATTAGTGATAGGCTATTTGTGACAAAAAATATCATCACAGATTTAAAAACACATTAACCCTATTCAAAATTTATAATATATAATTATTAAAAATTAAATTTGTTATCTAGCAAAAGTATTTTATTTAATTAATTATTTTGTCTGATTTAAGCAAATAATTTAAAATTCATGGAGTGATTTGATAGTTTTATCTAACCCACTTCCCCAAAAGTTTATTTTATTAGTTATTTTTGTCATTTTTATATTTTAGTTTAATTTTCAAATGGATTATACAAAAGATTTGTTTTATATGTGACTCGTGAGTTAGTTTATGATACGTATTTGATATGCACATATTAAAAACTCATATTTTTATAAATTTTGACTTTTTTTCTATTTTTATTATATTATTAAATTTATATTATAATATATTAAGATAAAAGAAATTAAATATTTTTTAAAGAAATTATTTGTAAGAAATTTACTCTTATAATAATACAAAAATTAAAAATTATAACAAATATTATAAAATAATTAATAATAAATTATTAATACTATTATTATAATTTTTTAAAAATTATTTTATATAAATTATTAAATTATGAAATTTTAACTTACTAAAAAAAAAACCTTAAAATTTTCCCACTTTTTAGCCCAATTTTCTCTTCCCCCAACTCCTATTTTTCAAAACCCTAAATCTGCTACTTTCAAACATGTTAATTCCATCCTCTTCTGCCATAACTCCTTCTTCTCCATCCTCTTCCCAATTCACCTACCAAGCAACAACGAACTCCTCACATTTCCTTTTGCCGTTTCATCTCTAGAAACGGGCTTAATTTTATGCACCCCCGAAAGCAGCTAGCTCCGATCGCCCTAGCCCTTGTCTACATCGACCCAATCACTTTCATCACCGGGCTTTCATGTAAATGGAGTGTGGGGAGGTGAGATAGAAACGGGAATGGACTTTATATTACTGGGTTTATGAAGTGCCTTTTTTTTTTTACAGTTTGATTTCTTGATTTTTAGGTTCTAGTTGGCTAATTACTAGGTTTTGATAGGATTTGTAGAGGAGCCTAACAACTGATTCACAAAAGCAATTTCATTGCCTGCTGTATTCCCTCCCTTGCTTTAGTTTGAAGTTGATTAAGAAAAACGTAGAGGTGGAAAAAATGGAATGGGGAAGGGTAAATTGGAATTAAGGTATTCCGATTAAGTCTCGGAAGATGTTCCAAAGCTCCAGAAGATTTCAAACTGCAGTGGACCCTAATGAAGCTATCAATAGCCTCATTTCTTAAGGTCCCTTACTCCACTACCTTTTCTTTATTTTTCTATTTTTATTTTTATGTTACTCTTATTTTGCCATTATAATGGGTTTATTTCTAGTGTTTATTCTATGAAAAAGGATTTTTATTTGTATTATGCAAATTGGTGACCGCTATGTTTTTGGGTTTTAATAAGGTAAATGTATAATTTATGTATTACTAGGTTTCTAGGTTTGCTTTTATTTCCTTTTAACAAATTTTCCAAATATTCATTCACTCAAAATGCTATAGTTACAATGCGTATTGAAGGGATGGATGATTTAACTACCTTGGAAATGTTGTGCCTAAGGTAACTTCAATTTTTTTTCATTCTTGTAAAGATTTATAGATCTCAGTTATTATCAAATTTTGATATGCCCTGTTTGATAAACTTTTAGTATGTTGACCTTAATTTTGTCGTTGTATACTTTTATGTTAATTAATGTTATTGTTTGCTATAGTAAAAAATGCTACGCAGATATACTAAAGCCTTTCAGGTACTATTTAGTCTATGTTCTTCCCCATCCGTGTTTATCTAAACTTTACTATTTTATTTAGTTATGTCATTTTTGATTAACTTATTTATTTACTTTGATTATAAAAAACATTCAAGATTGTGGTATGATGAGAAAATTATCAAAACTCTTTACCAAGAGGTCGGACGATGAAAGATCATAGGAAATGAGTTCTATGTATAAAAGATTACAGGAAATGAGTTCTATGTACATATGGTCTTTATGAATGGTTGATGAAATGAATTTCTAATATGTATTCAAGTTCAACTTCTGGAATGATTGCTCATTTTCATTTTTACTTTTGTTGGCAATCTTTTGAAATTTATTAGGATGCCATCTGGGACTTTGAGCAAGGCACGTGCAGTTTCCTTGATGATGAAACAGTGGAAAATGTCTTGATTTATGATTTTATTTGAGTTCACATGTAGATAGATGGGATAAACTGTAGTTATCTCATCCTTAGCCTTTTTTTTGTCTTTTATTTATTTTTCTGGCATTAACGAGAATTGGGTGCTACTCATTTGGTTATCAAGAAACCTGAAAACAAGAAAGCAAGGACATCTATTTAGATTTTTTATCTTGTTCTATGGTTTTTAAATTATAAGAAATTAATAATTTGCAATATTGTAGTATTAAATATCTTTGATTACTTTGACTTATAGAAGTTTTAGGGTATAATCTACTGTTTATGTCTCAATATAGCTGAATATGTATGAGGTTTACGTGTATACTTACCTTTATATTTAGATTATTTTTAGTTCTAACAGAGGAAGGCATTGGTAATATAAGTTAGAAGGTTTGTTCAATTCCTAATGAAAAATTTTTGGCTGGCAAAGATTGTGTTCCCAAAAGAAGGGACTAGCTTTTTGTTTGTTGGAAAGGATTCAAGTTAGCTTACCAAATTTCATGTGTCCGAAACACTAGGTATGTTAGCTTCTTTGTCAATTTCAACTTTCATTTTGATATCTCTACCCCATACTCGCTAATGAAACTTGCATGTTATGTAGGGTTAAACTTAGATATTGAAAAATGTTGGGGGTTAAACTTATGTACAAGTTTGTAATTTATGTATTATATGATTTTACTCTTGTAAAATTAGTACTTGTAGCTGTTATCTGTTTATAATGCTCATTTCTTTTAGCTTGATTTCAAATTTGTAGTGTAGAGAAGTAAAAATCGTATCTCATAAGGACCTTTAAAAGTGAAAAACTGATTTTAGGACTAGAAAGAGAAGAAACGAACTGATAGGAAAAATGGTAGAATCTAGTTGAGAAAACAACAATAAAAATAAATAAAGGGCTTTAAATTGCTTTTGATTGTAAACAAAATGAAAACAACTTTGAAGATAGTTTAAGTAAAAAATCAATGATGAAAAGATTTTGATAGTAAATTGATAGTGCTTAGTAATGTATGGGTCAATCATTGAACACTCTTATGCACTTTTTCAAAGAAATAAATCATTCATGAAATTAAACATGTATTGACTTTCTTACCTTCCTTTACTTCCTAATTAAACCTTATCATTTAACTACTTCAAAAGAAGCTTTTAGAATATAATTAAAATATAGCTTTAAAAATTAAGAAAGTTTAATTGATTCAAGCTAACAAAATCAAAAGCTAACTTTATTTAAGAAAGACTTGTATTTTTTATAACCCTTGAAATGGAAACTTGACCAACCTCATTAAGATTAGTTGTTACTTATGTGAAATTAATCAAACTATTATGTATTTAATTGACTAAACTAGCTCTAGATTAAATATAAGAAAACCACTAGCATGTTTCTTAGAAGTTGAAATCACATAACCATTAAAATTAAATAGAAAAACAGAAAATATTTATGAAAAAAAAAGACTTTGAAAACAATTTCATTTATTTCTTTGATGAATAATACAAAAGCTTGCAAATCTTTTTACTAACATAAAAAACTTAGAAAGACGTGTAGAAAACAAGAAATAAACTTGAGAGGAAGAGAGTAGGTATGTGATGATTGAAATTGTTTAACCCTTATTTATTTATAGGGAAATAATTTAATTAAAGCTAGGGATGGAGGTAATTATATGAATTTATCAAAATAAAAATAAAAAATTAATATCTAATCTTTGTCTTGATCTTTTGAGAGATTGTTTGCAATCTTCTTTCGTGATGAATGTAGCCATAAAGTTGGATTTGTGGGCTGATTTTCTCCATTTATCCAAGAGGTAATAGCATAGTTATCTAAGATATAATCTTCAAAGATTATTACTTCAGCTTTCAAACTCTTAAATTAAGTAAAACTTTATCTTCCAGCTTCTCTTAGTATAATTAAATTTCTCCAAGATCAGCTCAGTAGAATTTAAAACCCACATAAATTCCCTGACTTAGCCAATTTTCTGCTTCCTTTGCATTGTTCATCCAATTAAATCCTACAAAATAAAAAGATAAACAAATGCTTATGATAAACATAAAAAAAAATTAAGATAGAAAAGTAACTTATATAAAATTAGGCATTTATCTAATTCCCCCACGCTTAAACTTTGCTAGTCCGTTAGCAAACTAGACCTAAACTAATCCTAAATGCAAGTGAACTTTAAATCTTTCCGAACCTTTTAAAGATTTATGCATGTTAAAAACAAAGAATATAGTAAGAAGAAAATTTCATTGGCAAGATTAATACCCATCTTAGATAAAAGATTTTTATGAACAATTCATTATACTTATCTTGGCTATTCTTAATAGATATGAACTCAATATCACACAAGTGTTTAGGCATAGTGTTTCTTTTAAATGCAATCCATAAACATGCACTACCATATGCTTGCTTGTTCATTTCATCTCCATCACTTATGATACATGCTAACAAAAATTAGAAGGTCTTTAACATCATTGTAATAGGGTTAAGGTATAGGAATGATAGCAACAAAGAATGGATAAACAAAGGGCTATTAAAGATAAAGAAATTAGTAGAGCACAAAGTTGAATCTCAAAAAATATATATAACTTTAAATTTCAAATTTTAAATAGCATACTTAGTCTCGTTTTATACATTTTAAATATCAAATTTACTTTTTTTTTATCAAATGAGAACACATATTTTTTTTAAACTTTGTTCTTGGGTTTTACTCAATTCCTGGTTTCATGGAGCTTTCAAACACAACATGATTTCATAGCTCATGTACCAACTATTTTTTTTCCAAACTCAAGCCACAAGAATTCACCCTTTTCACATTTTTCTAAAAAAAAAAAAATTCAAACATGTAACTAAATGCTTTACAACAGGTAGAATAATTTTTTTTTTTACGATTTTAGGCTCAAACATGGTTTAAACAAAGAAAAAGTTAACGTTAGGCTCAAATGGGTTTCATTAAGGGATAAATTACAGGGTAGGCTATTTAGGTTCAAGTAGTTTTTATCTTAAGTGTCTTCATCAATTTCATACTGGCATGCAAACAAATGTAATCTTAATGAGATTTAAAGCAAGTTCTAGAGTTACATAAACATGAATTGATGCTCACAACAAAGAAGTTAGATTTTCAAAGATAATTAATATTTTAGGCTTAAAACTTACAAGGATCTTATAATCACCAAGATTTAGGATGCTAAGTTTTCAATATCGTCATCTACACTAAAATAAAGCTGGCTTGCAAAGTCATATCATTTAATCATATTTTCATTCAATCTATGTATCAACTTATCAAACTTTAAAAAGAACCTAAGAAAACATTAATTTTTTTAAAAAAATGAACAGGAGCCATGCTAAAATCATTGAAAACAAAACAATAATATCCAGTTAATCTCTCTCCCCATATTTATTACATACATTGTCCCCTATGTATAAATAAATATGAAAAAGAATAATAAGATAAAACTAAAGTAAAAGATAACGAAATCAAATATGATATTTTTTGATATTTGGGTTGCCTTCCAAGCAGTGCATTTGTTTAACGTCATTTGCCTGACTTTCTTCCATTTTAAGCATACTTCAGATCTTCCAACTCCACTTACTCCATTGTTTCCTCCTTGAATCCTTCATAGAATGGCTTCAATCGATGACTATTGACCTTAAACTCATTGTTGGTTTTCAAACTCTTAATGTCTACTGCACCATGAGGAAATACATTAGTAATAACAAAAGGACCTATCCACCTAGTACGAAGTTTACTTGGTAAAAACTTAAGCCATGAGTGGAAAACTAGAGCCATCTATCCAACATCAAAAGCTTTTCTCAAAATCTTTTTATCATGAAATGCCTTTGTTTTCTCTTTGTAAATTCTTGAATTCTTATAGGCATCATTCTTAATCTCCTGTAGCTCTTGTATTTGCAACTTTTTATGCAAACCAGCCTCATCCAAATCAAGATTACATTGTTTTACTACCTAAAAAACCTTGTGCTCTAATTCTATCAGTAGATGACATGGCTTACTAAACACTAACTTGTACGAAGACATCCCTATTGGTGTTTTGTAAGCAATCCGATAAGCCCATAAAGCATAATTCAATCTAAAACTCTAATCTTTCTTACTTGGGTTAACCTTCTTTTCAAGAATAGACTTTATCTCCCTATTATAAACCTCGGCTTGTCCACTTGTTTGGCGATGATTTGCAGTGGAGACCTTGTGTGTAACATGATACTTATTCGGTAGAGCTTTAATCATGCAGTTGCAAAAATGAGTTCCCCTATCACTAATGAAAGCCTTAGGTATTCCAAACTTGTTAAGAATGTTAGTTTTAACAAAATCTGCAATAACCTTAGAATGATCAATCTTGGTGGCTCTTACTTCTACCCACTTTAAGACATAGTTAATCGCAAGTAATATGTAAATGTTACCAAAAGAGTTGGGAAATGGACATATAAAATCTATGCCTCACAGATAAAAAATTTCACATACTAGAATGGAAGATTATGCTATTTTATGTCATGAGTTAAATTACATATTCTTTGGCATTGTTCACATGTTTTACAAAACTTGAAAGTGTCATGAAATAAAATTAGCCAAAAGGTACCGCATTCTAAAACCTTATGAGTTGTTCTTTAGACCCAAAACGCCCTCCACGCGCATAAGTGTGACAAAAAGTTAGAATAGACTGAAACTTAGTTTCAAGCACACATTTTCTCATTACCTGATCGAAACAATGCTTCCATAGATATGATTCATCCCAAATGTAGTACTTGGCATCACTTTTTATCTTTTCTCTTTGAGCTTTAGATAGATCATTCAATAATGATTTAGTTACCAAGAAATTGATAATGTCAGCATACCAAGGTGTGGCATTCTCCATGGCAAAAAGTTTTTCATCTGGAAATAAGTCATCCAATGGTAGCGAATCTTCTTTCCACTCCAATCTACTAAGGTGATCAGTTACCACATTTTCAGCTCTTTGCTTATCCTTGATCTCTAAGTCAAATTCTTGCAGCAAAAGAATTAACCTGATAAGTCTTGGCTTGGCCTCTTTCTTGGACAAAAGGTATTTTATAGCTACATGGTCAGAATAAACAATCACTTTAGTTCCAAGCAAATAAGATCAAAATTTTACCAAAGCAAAAACAATAGAGAAATGTTTTATTTCCGTAGTAGTATAGTTGTATTGAGCACTATCCAAAGTTTTTGAGGCATAATAAATGACATTTAAGGCTTTTCCAACCTGATGCCCTAGCACTACACAATGGCATGATTGCTTGTGTCACACATTATCTTGAAAGCTAGGTTCCAATTAGAGGGATGGATAATAGAGGCTAAAGTTAACAACTTCTTTAGTTTATCAAAAGCTACTTTACAAGCATCGTCAAATATGAACACATTTTTTGTTAGTAATTTGTATAAGGGTGAAGCTATCTCTGAGAAATCTTTGTTAAACCTATAATAAAACCTGCATGTCCAAGAAAAACATGAACTTCCTACAGATTTATGGGGTAAGTTAATGATTGAATAATCTTTATCTTAGCCTTATCAACTTTAATTCCTCTAAAAGATACAAGATGCCTTAAAACTATTTCATTTTAAACCATAAATGGCATTTTTCATAGTTTAAAACAAGATTAGTTTTTATGCATTTATCTAGCACAAGTGTAAGGATTTTAAGCATGCATCAAAACAATTTCCATATACTGTAAAATCATCCATAAACAGTTCAATTATTCTTTCAATGTAATAAGAAAATATGCTTAGTATACACCTTTGAATTGTGACTAGTTCATTACATAAATCAAATGGCATTTTTCTATATGCAAATGTGCCAAAGGGGCAAGTGAAAGTCATTTACTCTTGGTCTTTCGCTATAATCACAATCTGGTTATAACTAGAATATCCATCAAGAAAACAATAATGTGATTTATCTACCAATCTTTCTAACATCTAATCAATGAATGGTAATAGGAAACGGTCTTTCCTAGTGTTGGCATTAACTCATTCTCTTGGTAGGTAACCACTATTTTTCCATTTTTCTTTGGCACCACATATACAGGACTTACGCATTTACTATATGATATTAGATAGATCACCCTTGCATCAAGTAGTTTCAAGATCTCTTTCATCACCACTTCCTTTATGGGCGAGTTTACTTTTTTTAGGCCTCTTTACTTAGTTTTGCACCTTTCTTCAGCAAAATTCAATGCACACAAGTTGAAGGGTTGATTCCTTTGCTGTTGGCAATAGTCCGTCCAATTGCTGACTTATGTTCTTTTAGAACTCTTATCAACCTTTCCTTTTGTAATAAAGTTAGGTCTAGCTATGATCATTGGCAAAGTTTCTTCCTCTCCCAGGAATGCATACTTCAGTTGCTCAGGCAATTACTTCAATTCCGTTTTTAGTGTCTGCAAAATAAAAGGTACAAGTATTTTATAAGTAATAGGCAACTTTATAAGGGTGTAAACGAGGTACCATTGGAAAGAAAAATTGATGAAGACTAATGTAAAAGTATTCCAAAAATCCTAGAAAATCAATTTCTAGGCAGAATTGATTTTTGAATTTCAACTTGACTCAACACTAGCAGCATGCATAGGGTAATGGCATTATGGAATTTGAAAAATCATTTTGGATTCATCCAAAATTATTAAAATGTGAATAATACCTTTTTGAAAAGGGAATTTCATGAACTCTATGGAAAAAATATTCAAGGGATTCATAAACGTTGTTTGTTGGGCCGAAACAGCCCAAAAAGTAAACTACTTACTACATCTAAGGGTTTTAGATAGCGAAGAGTCAAAAAATCATAACTATTTCATCCGAGATGATTTGAAGGTAAATAAGATACTGTTGGAAAGGTAATTCAAAATTCTTCAATCAAAAAATACCAATACATTTCGGATAAATCGTTTTTTATTTTTAAATAATTTTTCAAAACCAAACCACTATGCTACCAGAACAAAATAGGGGAGGTGTTTGGTATTTTTTGTTATTCATTGGGTTGAGCTTGGGCCATGGATGTTTGAACATCTATAACCAAGATGAGGGGTTGACATGGGCATCATGAGTTCATTCCATAGTCCTAGGTAGTTTAGGATGATGGAACAAGCCATTGACCATGCCATTATAAGGGTGTTTGGCTAAAGACCAATGATTTACATTTTTCAACTAAATGTCCTCACTCCATTTTTTCGAAAACTAGTATTCTTATACTCACTTTTCCATGAATGCAGAACTGAATACTTGCTTTGTCCCCAAGGTTGGAATGCCAACTTCATAAAAATATTAAGCTCATGTTATTCTCCATGTGTGGGAGATAGCATATGCTTAACTTGGGGAATTTTTTTTTTTGAAATCAGGTTTTCTAGCATTCAAACAAGCATCTCAACACAAGCAAAATGCCATAAACATAATATAGAACATGGAGAACATATATGCATAAGCAAAGATGACAGTTTTCGTAGAAAAAAAGAATGCATGGAAATGATAGATGGATGCAAGAAAATACTTAGGATAAACATGTTTAAAAAAAGACTTTGCTAAAAAAAAGAAATCATGGAGATGATAGATGGATGCATGAAAATACTTAGGATAAACATGTTTAAAAAAAGACTTTGCTAAAAAAGGCATTTTTATTTCATGGAACCTATCAAGCTCCTAGGAAATGCATGGGCATACTTAGGACATGTTAAGATGCATGCTTTAAACATGAGATGAAGATGTGGATGTGGAAGGAACATGGCAAGGTTATATGGACAGAGGTTGTTATGTTGATGAAAATGCAAAGGAGCATGCTTAGTTAACCAAACAGCATGAAAGACCAAGAAGAACATCAAGATCTTAAACTAAATACAACAAAAGCCATAAAAAATGCATGGGAGTCCTAAAATGGCTATAAAAGCATAACAAGGGTTTACTAATATGATCTTAATGGAAAAATAAAAACTGCAAAGATCAAGGTAGAAGGGACATACCAAAAACTTGAACTTCCCTTTGTCTCAAAGTAGTGGTTGTAGGCTTAATTTCTTCCTTATTCATCCTATAATTTAGCAAGAAAAGGATGAAAAGAGGTAGCTTTTTGGTGGCATGGTTGATGGTGAGGTTTTTTAAAGATCAAGATATATGGAAAGTTAGGTTCTTGAAGGTTTTCCAGTGGTGGTTTAGGGTAACTACAGGAATAAAGAATGGACGTTAATGAAATAGTGTTTTTGGAAGTGTTTTTAGGGTTGAGAATGGCTAGAGGATTTGTAAAGATGTGTGAAGAGTTTTCTAGGATTGCTAGAGATTTTTTTGATAATTGGGAGCCTTTTTTTTCTA
>JBBYHO010036431.1:0-10943 GCA_038382025.1 Adansonia gregorii
TGACTTAGGCATATAAGGAAGCAAATCCTAAGCCTAAGGCCGCGCGGTTTGCTAGACTAAAGTTCGAGCCCGTGACACTTGCAGGATGCCTTCGCATCTATTACTTATTATTATATCGCTTGTTTTTAATACATTTAGCAATATCGAACAAAATCAAAAATAAAATATATAAAATATTATAATTAAAATTATTACAATATAAAAAAATAATATAAAAATAATAGTAATACTTAATTATACTAAGCTGAATATAACACGAATTGTAATAAAATTTTTGCAAAGAATTTTAACAAAAGTAAAATATGAATAATTTATGAATATACAATTTACTAGATTTAAATTTGCTTTTATTTGGGGGCAATTATTTTTCCAGAAATGCTTGCATTTAAATTCCAAGAGATAAAATCTAGAATTTTAATTTGAGATGAATAAAAGAAGAGTTTTTACTATAATTTAAAAGAAAGAAAGAATAGTGGCCTGTATTTTATCATTTTCTCATCAGGCAAGAGTTAATCCCGAAAACATGCTTCAGAAAAGTTTATTTTGCTTTTTCGGTTATCTTTGTTTTGAACCCAATTCGGGGAATTTCGTAGTGCCAATAAATTAATTTTTTTCAAACACTAGTAGTTTTTTCTTTTCTCTTTCTTCTGCTCTTCAACCGCAGCCGCAACAACATCTTTTTTCCAGTGCTGCTAAAGCAACAGAGACTTCAATGACTCTGTCTTGATCTCCCTGCTAATAGCTTAGAATAACGAGCAGAGAAAACATGGCGTAGCATGGAAGAAAGATGAAATCCGTTTCCATTAAGGGGGTCAAAGTGTATACATTTTCAACCCCTGAAGCAAACTTTGGCCAAAAATTTTTAAAGTCCCTCCTACAAATCCTTTATCATAGTTGATAGTCTTTAGCCTTTTACTTTTATTGGGTTCTAAAGCTGTGTCTCTACAATTAACAGTAGCTTTGATTGAGATTGATGTCACTTAATCAAGTGATGCCAATTAAATTGAAAAATGAGAAAAAATAAAATTATGAAAATAAATATAAAGTCAAAGATCTTTTTTATCATTTAACTTGAAATAACAACTAAATATATATTTTTGATTGAAAAACCTATTTACTGGATAAAAATTACCTCTCTTTTACTTTTATGTAAAAAAATTCCAAATTTTAAAAAAAATTGTTAATTTTTCTTTTAATTTTAAAATACTTCTTGTATTTGAAAATAATATCAAGGATTAAACTCTAGTATTAAAATGGTTAATTGGGACGCTGTGTGGACAAGTTAATATGACATCATCAAATTAACTCCATTACTATTAAAATTGTCAAGAGTCAAGTGTCTAATTTAGTTAATAATTTTATTATAAAACTCAATTAAATATATAATATAAAACATAATTACAGATATTTATATAATTTAACTTTTAAACAAATATCATGACATCATCAAATTAACTTTTTATTTAAAAAAAACTATTTACATCTTACATCACTGCGTTATTTTTTTAAAATCTTAAATCTTACGTGATGGTTTGTATTAAAAAGTGATTTGACTCCCATTCAAAAGAATGACAAAATTTTATTATGGTAAAATTGCATATCCAACATTATTTTTTTTTTGCTAATTTGTCTTGATAGTAGTTGGAAAAAGCATATGCGGAATACAATTGGCTAACCATTGGTATAGAGCTCGAAACTTGACAAAAAAATTGTGGCTTTCATGTTTTAAATTAATGAGAGCAATAGGCCTACAAATCCTGGTTTAAACCTGAAAAATCCAACTGAACTATATAAACCAAGCTAATCTTCGGTATCTCTTCCTCTTTGCACTTGTTCTTGATGATTTCGATCAGGAAAAGAGATATAGCCTTTTGATTATGATCCTAACAAGATCAGCTTGCTAGCACAAATGAATTCCCTACCTCTAGAAGGCTCCAATATTTGTTCTTGTAGATTACAATTACAGAGAATACAATTTGATTCTCAGTCAAAGTTTATGCTCAAGTTGGTTCTTCCACACTTAAAAGTCTTGAATTAATCAAAGTTATCATACAACACTAATGCACAATGAGACATGATATTCAAATAACCATAGTCCAAGAACGAGGCAACTGATTATTAATCAAACTCTTAGTTAAACCTTTTCACTTTATCATAAAGCAATTTGATCAAGGTTAGACTTCTTAAAACAACCTTATCTTTCTTGTAATATTAAGATATCTAATTTTGGATTTCTTAAACCTTACTTATGTCTTAATTTATCTTAATTAAACTCTTTATTAAGCCTTTCATTTTTAGCCTTTTATTCAATTAAGTGTAACTTAATTAAATCTTAATTTTAATCCATAAATCTGTTTTGTTATGTGTGGCCCATTAGGTTCTTAACACATTGGAAATAAGTATAAATTATAATCTTATATCTCACAAAGCTTATTATTTATAAACATAGGTTATGAACGACATCTAGAAATACATCATGACCTCCCAAATGTTGACAAGTTAGTATGACCTTGTTTAAACCTTTTAGTGACCAACCTGTCAGTGTAATTTGGTCTTTTCACAAAATATCCTGGAAATATATGAACATGGTGTAGTGTCTACACATGTGATTTATCCATATTAGTTCTTTAAGCTTTCTCATAATTTTATCTTGCATTGGCCAAATACTTAGTTAAACCAAGCCAAGAATTGATAAGATACATATTCTTATATCACTTATATTGGTTAATCCTTTCTGGATCATTTATCTACGTTCGCATGCTTCATGCCATTCCTAGAGTCATTCCACCTTTGGCATCCCATGTTGGAACCCATTAAAATGAGACCAAAGAATGATAGTACAGATGCAAGATCACCTCGTATCATAACTTTATGGAGTATTTACATGACAAACATGTAAGAATATTTTTATAGACACTTAAGTGATAATAACAAATAAAGTTCTCGTAGCGGGCCATGTTTAGTGAACATATTTTATAGACAAGTGCTTACATGTTATCCTAAGTATAACATATACTTAAAAGGATGGATGAGTCAACGTGTCTAGTATGAGAACTCAATTTTGTATAAGTCGTTCAAATGCCTATAGAGAAATGTTCTCACATGCTAGTCTTGTAGTCATTTTACTTGTGATACTAGGTCATCTTTGTGTGAGAGGTGTTACACTTTAAAGATTATTTAATTGAATTAGTTCAATTAAAATTTAATTAAGACATAAATTTGATTTATGGAATCTAATATGGATGTCTTGTTATTCAAGAATGATAAGAATACCTGTACGCATGTCATTTTGGTTGGTCGATTTTTCTTTTTGGTATTAAAATAATTATTTGATAATTATTCTTTAATGGTTAAGGTTAATTAGATAATTACATGATAGTTATTTAGTTATATTTACATGAAGTAAAATAGTTTTACTTAGGCGAATAATAAATTGAGAATTAATCTCTTTACATGTAAATCTTGTCTTAGGCCAAAACACCTAGCTAATCTTGTGATCTTGTATTGAAGTAGCCCTTTAAGATTTTGAAATGGCTTGGCCAAAATATTTAAAGCCCATTTAGTGTTAAATTTGGCTATAGACACTATTTGTTAGTGCCAAGACTAAATCTTGGTTGGACTAGGTAAAAGAGTTTCACCTTGGTTATGAGAGTTTGATTTTAATCAAAATGGGTGCTGACCTTAAAAGTAGAGTGTGCTAAAAAAATTATTCTTTAAATTGTTGGAAAATTTGAGGCCAAAAGCAATCCAAGTGTTCCGCCTCTAATGGTGATCCACACAGATGACTATTGAAGCTATCACGAGGTTTGGTGGTTCTCTAGTGCTAGCTATAAATAATTCCCTTTTATGTAGAGATTCCCCATGCTACCAATATCAATGTAGCCACATAGATGCTTATTGCAGCCTTCATGATGACACCCAAATTCGGTACCTTTTAGCTATATCTTACATTACTTTCAGTTTCCTTGGTTTTAACTTATCATTATTTAGATATAATCCCCTTTTATGCATGAATTTGTATAAAATGATAAATCCGGGTTTCCATGAAAAGTTTGAATCTCATTTGTACCTTGAAATAGAGGAACATAGAGATTTTAGACTAAAAATGGTTTGTAAATTTAATTTTGAAAACAAATATTTTGTGTTATACTGATACTAAATATTATCTTGTGATTTCTTGAAAAACAATTTGGAAATATGAATGAAAATTGGACACAACAAAGGGAAAACTATTAGTAAGGCATACAAAAAAGGTAAAATTACATAAGATAAATCGCACAAAAGAGAAAAGGGGGAGGATCAATCAAAATGTAGCTTATAACTATCATTAGTTATCTAGAAATAACCAGACCGACAATCTTTGAGATGCATTTGGATTCATAGATTAACTGAGGATTGAAAAACGGGTTTGGGTTCTAAAAAAGTCTAGAGAAATTTGAGAGAGAGAAAATTTAGTTTTGAATGAAATTTTGAAGAATGAGGGTGGACCATCCCCTCAAAAAATGGGGTTGGAGTTTCTTTGAAGGTGAAAATTTTGGTAATTTTTAGAGAGATGGTATTGAATAATTTCTTGACAAGATGGCATTTTTTGACAAAATAGATGATTTTTTATTTATAAACGAGAAATTGAAAAATAAGATTGGTAGAATTTGAAAAATACTTGTGCCTTGATTCAACCATAAGGGGGTTGACACATTTTTTGAACTTGATAAGGTTGATCAAACTCATTTAGAGGCATCCAAATAACTTAAAGTGGTGATTGTGGAGAATCAATTGATTTTAATAAATGCTAAAACAAGGGACAGCATCGCACTATCCCCTATTTTGATTTTATTCTGGACTGGTCTGAAGGCTTAAAGGGTCAGATGAGGTAGCATTGGAAAGGTGACTCAATAAGAATTAATACAAAAATTTTCTAAAAACCTTGAAAAATTGCATTCTAGGAGTAAATATTTTTAAAATTGGGTCTAATTCAGTATTGAAAGCACATGCAAGGGGAAAAGTATAGCTGACTTTGAAAAGTCATACTTGATTCATTGGAAAGCATGAAATCATGACCGATACCTTTCCAAAAAGCTAATTTCACAAACATTTTAGGAAAACTATTTTAAAAATCTAGAAAAACCATCTCGTGGGCTAAAATGGCCTGAACAGAATGTAAATTATCGATTCTAAGGGATTCAGATTATAAAAGTTTAAAAAATCATAACTTCTTCGTTTGGAACAATCTAGGGCAAACAAGATACCATTGGAAAGATAATTTGATGTCTCTTAAGGAAAAAATATTAAACAATTCTAAAAAAATGGTTAAGGGTTTGAAAATGATTTTTCAAATTTGAGACATAGTGCTGCTAGTGCTGAACAAGGGCAATTTCATTTTTCTATTTTTTTTGGAGCTAGACTCAAGTTATGGACATCTGGATGCCCGTGACTAAAAGGGTCAGTGATAGTATCTTCACAAGCTCATTTATATAATCCTAGAGTGGTTTGGCATGATGAAATAGATTGTGAACCATGTCATAAGCAATAGACATTAGAAACAAAGCCAAGGCATAAACAATTTAAGAAAAATTTAAAAAGGACATTTTTGTTTTGAAAATTCAAAATATCCAACCTTATTTACCTATGAATCCAAACATGAAGAGCTTGCTTTTTCCTAAGATTGGAAGACCAATTGATTGAAAACATCAAGCCTATATTAGTCCCCATTTATTGAAGCTAATATAGATCTAACTTGGGGAGGTTTTTAAGAAAATAGATTTTTGCAATAAGAAGAAGAAATCAAGCAAGCATCTTTAATCATAAAAGCAGTCAAACATGGCATCAAATGATAAAAACATGCTAGAACATCAACAAGACATCTTTTTTATTAAAAAAACATGTTAAAAATCCAAGACAAATATGGCAAACACATGAACATACTAGAATATGTTTATGAAGATGTGAAATATGGTATGAGCATAGAAGAAAGTGTTTTCATGACATGAACATGTGTTGAAAGTTTCATAATAGCATGAAAGGATTATTTTTAGTCAAGAAAAATGCATAAACATGTTTAAAGATATCTATGGAGGCATGAAATATGATATGGGCAAAAAGGAAGATGTTTTCATGACATGAATAGAGGCTAAAAATTTCACGATAATATAAAAACGTTATTTTTAAACATGAATGCAAGGTAAAGTCATGGGCTCGTGGATAAGATATCAAAGAAAATGCATGGAGGTTACAAGAGGTCATGGTTGTATGAAAGGGTTAATAACATAATGTAGAACATGAAAATAGAAATAAAATAAAGAAACAAGTTAAGGAAGTATACCAACAAGAATTCCAGTAGCTTTCCTCGAAAATGATGAGCTTTTTCTATGCAAAGATGTTGCCTTTGTAGCTTTTTCTTACTTACTATGGGTTAGTAAGAAGAAATTCAAGCAAAAATGGCTTAAAATGGTGTTATAGAGGTGTTTTCTGGGGGTGGTATGGTGAGCTACGAAAATGGGAATGTTTTAAGTTTTTTGGTGGCTATTATTATAGAGAGAATGTAAGAAAAGAATGTATGTGTAAGTGTGTTTAGCTGAGCCAAAGTTGGCCTATATAGCCATGTGAATAGTGAAGACAAAGTACAAAAGAATAAGGGTATTTTGGGGCTTTGGTGTATGTACCTAAAATATGGACAAGGTATTATGCTCAGCTATCTCTTAATTCCATTGGCTTACTCAGTGAAAAAAATGGATCAGTGCCACTTTATGCTGCTGAGCCAGGGAAAGAGCCACAGTGGCTTTTAACAAATTGCATTAAATCATGAAAATGTCCCTTGTCATCACTATTTGGGCCTTAAAAAATTAATTGATCCACTCATACGTCCAATGTTGAGGCTTCGTATGAATTTAGATGATTTTCATGCCAAAACATAGTCTAATTAGAGTTTTGATGTAATGGCATAAATGGATGAAAATGTCAAGAGTTAGGGTCATTCTGCCTATGTGTATCAATACAGTGTATTTTGTATTGATACATAGAACAAGTTTTGCCCAGATGTATTGATACATTAAGGTTGTATCGATGTAGCGACTTATGTATGTCCTAATGTGGTCAAGACGTAAACCCTTAGCTATCAAACTTAAAAAAGGTGAGTGTACTCCTCGTTCCTATACATATCTATATATCATTATTTTGAAATTGATTAACCAAAATTTTTAATCCATTGGATTTATTTCATTTTTTTTACTTTAGAAAAAAAAAAAAACGAAAATGGATTTTGAACCTTCAGCACAATCCATATATTCGGACCAGAATTGAATAAATGTATCTAGGGAGAATTCACTTTGACTTTAAAGTGACTACTCCCTAGATACGCACATCATGATATTTTATTTTTAAATTAATTCAATTTAAAAAAGACCTTGAGTTAGGGAATTATCAATCGGTAATGTTGCTCCAATACCCAACCAAATGGCCATTGTAGTACCAATCAAAAAATTGGTTGTCGCTACTGGATGACAAAATGGATTTTGGAATTTATTAACATATTCTAAAAAAGGTACTGTTAATAATCCCGCGAGTATTGAAACCATTTTATTTTTGGTGATTGAGTCATCAAAATGAATCCTTTACTTGACTTAACCTTAAATAGTCTTTACGAAACAACCATTTGTTTTCGAGTTACCACTAATCTATTTAGGCTATGTGAGATTAGCCATCTACCAGAGTTCATATTTGAAGGGTAACGAACTTCGAGGTCTATGTTAATACCAAAGTTCACCTGAAAGGGTTTGAGAGTTAGCTATAATCACGAGTAGGGATTGATCCCTCTCATAATGGCTCTAAAAAATTAGTACCTTATTAATTACATGTTAATTTAAAATTTGATTTTAATTCGATTTTAGTCAGTATTTAATTGCAATTCTCACATTTCAAAATTTTCCTATGTCCAAATTTATTATTCTATTTGAGAAAATTAGGGTTTTTTTAATATTTTTAAAGTTAAAATATGTTTCACATCCCAGTGGAGGACTAAAGGAATATGAAAAGTCAAAATATCTTTCATACCCCATAGAGGACCAAAAGAATATGAAAGGTTTTATTTTTATAAAATTCAAAAAATCTTGATTTTACTCATTAAAAAAGGATATCTCATTATTAAAACAATCCTAGAACCTTTTTCAAATACTAGAAGACAGTCGATACACCATTTCAACATCAAAGACATTGCCTTGATTTTTAAATATTTCAGTTTTTGTAAAGAATAACAAACGCTAGTCCTAAGACCTAGCTTTGATGAAAAGTATGAAACTAGACTTTAAGTACTCTGTTGATGTTCCACGTGCCTGGCTTGTATGAACTTCTAACGATCTAAAAGGCCAAAGTGCGCTTGACTTAAAAATATAATGATGTTTGATATGAAGGAGTAAAAGACCATTGGGCGAATCACTCATTCGACTAGTCTTGGATGGCCACCATGAAGTAGCCATAAACTTGGAGTCACCATCGGTCATTTTAAGTTAGGCATGACCAGATGCCTATTGCAAATAATACCAGAGATTCATTGTTTTGGGTTTGGGAGTTGGTTATGTGTAGGGAATGATTAGCACCCCCACAACGCTCGAAAATTGATACCATCTAACTATATCTTACTTGAATCTTGATTTCCTCGATTCCATTTTTATCGTTATTTAAATATAATTCCCTCTAATGCATGAAATGTTGTAAAGATATGAGTATGGATTTTAATGGAAATTTTATCAGCTATCCACCTCGAAGAGGTGAGAAACAAAGGGGTTTTTTGATGACAATGGTCTTCGGATGGGTTTTTGAAAAAAAATCAAATATTTCATGTCTGGCACTGGAGAGATATTGACACAAGATATCATTTTCTGATTTTGAAAATGATCTTTAAAGCATGAATGCCTGAGGTTCCTACAAAAGGAAATGTATTAGTAAGGTGGAAAAGAAAACAATAAATAAATCCACACAAAATACATGAAAAGAAGGGACGATCAAAATGTTTCTCTTAATTATCTTTAATCATTAATGAATAATTGAGATGGCATGTTGAGACTTAGTCAGATTCAGTGGAAATTTGAGAAGGAAAAAAAGTTTTGATGACTTAAGGATGTCCCAGGGAAAAAGTTTGGATTTTAGAAGGAATGTTGAGAGTGGGGTTGGAGTATCCCTCAAAAGAGTGGGGTTAGAGTATCCCTAAAGGTGAAAATTTGATGTCATTTTAAGGTAAAAGTGAGGTTGGAGTATCCCTTCGGAGTAGTGGGGTTGAAATATCCTCGAAAATAAAAATCTTTAATAGTAAGAGGAATGGGTCATATTTTTAAAAATAGGGAATCTTTAAAAATCGAAAGCTGAAAGCTTCACTAAAATATTCCTCTTTTTGTTTTGCCTTTCGTCCGAGTCTAAAAGGCTTAGGTTACGATAATGAGCTGAGTATATAAGGTGTTCGAATGCCTTAATAAAAACGTTTCAAAAATCATGTTAGAAATAGAGGATAGCATCATGCCGTTTCTCTTTCTAAATTTATTTCAAGCTTATCCGGAGATCCCGATGGGTAAATGAGGTACCGTTGAAAAGGTAACTTGATAAGGATTAATGTAAAAATATTTTCAAAAATCCTAGAAAATCACCTTTTAAGCAGCATTAATTTTTTAATTTCAACCTGTCTCGACACTAGCAGCATGAATAGGGTAAATATATGATGTATTTTGAAAAATTATTTCAAATTCATTCGAAATTGTGAAAATGAGAACAACACCCTTCCTAAAAAGAAATTTCATGAACTCCATGGGAAAAATATTCAGGGATTCAAAAATATTGTTTGCTGGGCCAAAATAGCCCAAACAGTAAACTACTCATTGGATCTAGGGGTTTCGGGTAAGAAAAATTTAAAAAATCATAACTATTTCATCCGAGATGTTTTAAAGGTAAATGAGATATCATTGGAAAGGTAATTCAAAATCGTTCAAGGGAAAAATACCAACATATTTCGAATAAATCATTTTTTACTTTTTTAATAATTTTTTAACCAAGCCATTGTGTAACTAGAACAAAACATGGGAGTGTTTGATATTTTGGTTTTTCTTTGGGTTTAGCTCAGGCCATGGATGTTCAAACATCTGTCACCAAGATGAGAGGTTAACATAGGCATCATAAGTTTATTCCACAATCCCAAAGTAGTTTGGGATGATAGAACAACCCATTCACCATGCCACTATGAGGGTGGTTGGCTTAAGACCAAGGGTTCACATTTTTCAACTAAAAGACTTCATTTCATTTAAAAAAAAAAACCCGTACTCTTATACTCATTCTTCCATGAATCCAGAACTGAATACTTGCTTTGTCCCCAAGGTTGGAAAGACCAACTTCATAAAAATCTTAAGCCCATGTTATTCTCTATGCATGGGAGATGGCATGTGCTTAACTTGGGGATATTTTTGAAATTAGGTTTTTTAGCACTCAAGGATGCATTTCAACGCAAGCAAAGTACTACAAAACGATGCAGAATATGGAGGACATATATGCACAAGCAAAGATGACATTTTTCATAAAAAAGATGACAATAAAAATGCATAAAGATGGTAGATAGATGCATGAACATACTTAGGATGAACATGTTTAAAAAGAGTTTGCTAAAAAGGGATTTTTATTTTATGGAGCCTATAAAGCTTCTAGGAAATGCATGAGCATACTTATTTATGTTAAGATGCATATTTTAAACATGAGATGAAGACATGAATATGGAAGGAACATGGCAAGAGGTACGTGGACAGAGGCTGTTATGGTGATGAAAATGCAAAGGAGCATGCTTAGTTAACCAAACAACATGAAGTCACCAAGAAAAACATCAAGATCCTAAACTACCACAACCAAAGCCACAAAAATGCATGGGAGTCCTAAAGTGGCCATAAAAGCATAAAAAGGGTTTACTAAGATGATGTTAT
>JBBYHO010036463.1:0-10942 GCA_038382025.1 Adansonia gregorii
TTACAATCTGATCTTTTAATATTTCTATTTATATTAAAAGATTTATTTAAGTTTAAATGAAAAGTTAAAAATTTTTATAAATACAATATAAAAATTAAAAATTTATTTAAATAAAAATTAAATATTAAAAATTTATTTAAATGTAATAAAATATAAAAACTTTTATAAAAAAATATAAAGTTCAATAATTTTTTTATTATTTTAATGTTATTATATTTAATATAATATTATTATTATAAAATAACTTATTAATGAAATTTAAAGTGTACTCTCATAATAAAATATTAACGTTTTGCTTTGGTTAAATTAATAATTTAATTTAATAAAATATCAATAATAAAGAAAACAGAGTCTTAAAAGGCAGCGCCAATAAAACGGTGGCATTTGTTATACTGCCCTATATGAATAGGCCGCAATAAAAGCGTGTAACGCGGGGTGGCACGGGCACGGGCACGGGCACGGGCGAGGCCTACGGGCCTGGGCAAGGACTCAGTCATAAGACTTACGAACTCTTGCCAACACGTCAGCTTTCTAATGATTTGGATTCCACGTGTTCTTGACTTTTTTTTTCCCAAAAATGTTAACAACATTTATAATATAGAATATGTTATATATATATATATGCATATGAGTTGAGATTTTTTGTATTATTTTTTATTTATTATTATTAAAAATAATTTTAATCATCATTCATAAATTTAATTTAATTTTACTTTAATAATTCATATAGATGTGAATGATTTTGATAAATGTATTTAAATGAAATAAACAAAAAAATGGATGGGATATATATATATATGTAAAATTAAGGTGCATACATAATTTAAGCTAGTTAAATTTGAATTATTATTTAATAATAAAAATAATTATTTATTTAAATTTAATTATAAAAAAATATAAAAATATTCGAATTATGACTTGACTTAGTTCGACCTATAAGCACCTTGGATGTTCATTATGAATATATCTTGTTAAACCTTGTGAAAGCTCAGTGGGAAAAAAATTAGCAAAAAAAAGTACAATATTCATGGGAAACTTAATTCCTTTAGAAAACAAAACTAACTATACAATGTCTTTAAGCCAGTACATTCCAATGTTATACACATGCTTCTTGAAGATTGAAGTTGATAATGCCTTTTAAGTATATTATCTAAGTTGTGAATTTTGCAAATATCAACACTACTTTGCTTCAAGCGTTCAAGTGTGTAAAAGAACTTTGATGAAATTTTTTTAGTTTTATCATGTAGCCATTTTTTTATTGTTGTGGCTTCTTCATGCAATATTATTAGCTTGTCAAGTTTCACAACAATCCATATACTTTCTTAAAATGTTGAGTCATAGTTCTTAACCACACATACTCATGACTTACTAGCTAATAGTTCTAGATGGTTTGATGAGCTAGCAAAGACCATTTGTTTTACAAATCACCATCAGATAATAGTATTACCATATGTGCAAACATAACTTGTTTGTGATCGAGCCTTGATGAGGATTAGAAAGATAATTCAATATTAGCATATCCTATCAATTATGATTTTACTCTATTTGGGTAAAACAAATATGCTATGGAGATAACAAAGAACATATTTCACTCGTTCCAATGTCTTTGTATTGGTGCAGAAGTAAATCTTGCTAATAAATCGATTGCTAAAGCTGTTAGTGTAAGCCTTGCAAGCCAATCATTTTAGCTTCTAAAGCAATAGCAATTGTGGTTTCATGTAAATAAACATTATATTTTCTTAAAGTTAAGGCAGTATTTTTTATCCATAAGAAATTATTTGAGAATTGTTATAAATAGCTTATAAAGATAAAGCCTATGAAACAGATTGGCCTTACAAAGGAATTATAAAGTGTTACAATTGTGTGATCCTTATGCATCAAAGCTATGATTCTAAAAGTGCTCCTGGTTATCGTATTATTAAGGCAAGGCATTAACAATGCAAAAAGACTAGTATATGTTAAGCTTTCATGCATTTGATGCATGCAACTGATCTCATAAATTAAAGTATATCTATAATTGGAGATATCATATAAATGCTTGTTAAGTGGAACAACTTCACTGAACATGACCGGCTATGATAGTTCCATTTGGTATTTCACTCAAGTGTCTATGAAAATAATCTCATGTGTTACTAGTATAAGTGATCCTTAGACTTGTGACACTAGGTCATCTTATATATGGAGTCTCATAATTAGCGATCATTATGAACAAGTCCACAATAGATGGATGCCGATGATAGATGGTTTTGGGTGTGATATGTAGCATACTGAAGATAGATGAGTGGTCTAAAAAGGATTCATCACCCTAAGTGATATGAGAGGACATATCTCATATGTACCTGACCCGTTTAACTCAAAGTCCTCAGCCAATACAATATTGATTATGGAGTTAACATACAAGGGTTGCAAACTAATATGAAAAAGGTGAAAAGTAGTAGATACTAAACCATGCACATGTTATTTTTGAGATATATGATGAAATGATTGAATTACACTAAAATATTGTACATTAAAAGATTTGTCAAAACCATATGGACACTCTTTACGCACTGGATGGCCATGAGGCATTACTAGATGTCAATCTTAGTCTATAAATATAAATATTCTTAATTTGGTAATTTATATTTATTGCTAATATGATTGGGGCCTAATAGGTCACACAAATAATGGTGATTAGTAGAAATTAAAATGAGATTAGACTATATACCTAGTACAAGTAAAGGTTACTTAGGCCTAATTTGTTTTAGTTTAAGTAGGCTAGAGGCTAAACTATAAACTAACCAAAAGTTGCAAATAGCTACCCTAGGTATACAAACCTTGTTATTGCCATCTCTTGAGAAGAAAAGTCAGCTCCTTTGTGTCATTTTCTCTCTCTTTAAAAACTGATTGGCATAATCTTCTACTTTCCTAAAGAGGTATTGCACAATCGTCATGTTCTTCAAGAAAAATTATTTTCTTTAAGTGTTTTGATTAAAGCATTAAGGGAGATTAAAGGCAAAGGAAGATTCATGAAATCTAAGCTACTAGTAGGGCTCTTTGTAAATAAAGTCCCCACCTTTCAAAGGTTTTTGGATCACCTATGCGGATAATTGTTAGAGACTGAACATTAGATAGGTTTGGTTTACGACAACCGGGCTCGGTTATAAGTTCTTGTGGTCACGGAATTACTCTAAGACATCTCTTAGCTGAGGTATAAGAATTTTTGAATTATTATTTGAGTTCTTGATTTGAAATATCGATCAAAAGTCATTCAAGATGATCTAGTTTAAGGAGTCTTAGTATTGTTTGCTAATTACTTCTTCTGCTGCTATTTATTTGATTTGATTAAAATTTTTTGTAGTCTATTCATTCATGGATCCAAGACTTCCTATAAAAGCTATGTTTTCTCTAGTGTAAGTATGTTACTTCAGGACTAAGAATTTCTTCATCTTCTTATGGATGAAAAGGATCTCTTTTTATATCAAGTAAAAGAACAACCATTAGAAAGCTTAATAGATAAAATATATCCAGATAAAATTGTTTTTAAGTCAAGACAAAATTGTTCAACTTGAAAACCAAGTCAAAATTGCCTCCCTAAAGATCTTTCATTTCAAATTCTTTTTCTAAATAGTCAGTAGTTTTACGATCTTTTTCTAGAGTCCTTAGTATGTGTAAGTTATCAACATATGTTTCAACTATAGCAAATCTGTAATTTTTTTCTTGATAAAAACATAAGGACAAATAAAATTACTTTTTATATCAATTTTTCAATAAATATTTACTTGAATGATTATACCATATGCCTACATATTGTTTTAACCCATAAAGATCTTTATAGTTTAACAGAGTACATCTGCAAAGATTTTGAATTATATGCTTCAATCATCTTGAATCAAAGTAATTAGTATCCTACTGCTAGGTGTATTGTTTTTGTTTTGGCATTATTATATATCAGTATCAATGTATTTTGACTTACTATTTTGGGTTTACTTGTACTTTTTTCAAATATATATATATTTATAACCCATATTTTCATATTTGTTAATTAAATATATATTATATAGAAATACAAATATACGTGCATTATACACATATATTTGTTTATACATAAATATATAAGTCTAAAATTATAATATATGCAATATCCAAAATTTTTAAACATCAAATAAATAAAAAGGTATAAAAATATTTTACAAAATTATAAACTATTATTAATTAGATTCAATAGCCTAATTTAATGAACATGTTTTATTTTTAAATATAATTATGAAAAAACAAAAATGATCAAGACATAAAATATAATAGAAATTAGATTAAAAATTAAATAAGTGAATTTTAAAAAATATATATAAAAAATCAAAATATTGTATAGCTGATATGGTGCGAAATGTATTGATATTCACTAGTACAAATTGATACAAGCCGGTGTAATCGGTATAGAAGTAGAAAAAAAGCTATTAATATTGTTTTGTTTTATCTTAAAATCAAAATGAACTAGTTGATACGATCGACACCGGTATGGTACATATTATTATGCTTTAAATCCTTTATGGATTCCTATGTATATGTCATTATCTAATGACCCATATAAGTTGTTAATATGTCCATTAGGCATATGTCCAATCTTTTGAAGACAACTAAATTAATAAAAAATTTAAAAGTAATTGCATTCATTATAGGAGAATATGTCTTTTATAATCTATACCAACTTTTTGTGTAAAGCCCTTTGCTACAAGCCATGTCTTATATGTCATAATTTCATTTAACTCATTTTTTATGTACACAAACTCATTTATACCCAACGAGTTCGGAATCTTCAAGTTCTAGACTACTAGTCCAAATCCAATATTGTACCATTAATAATTTAAACAAAATGGGCAAATGGCTATATTTAAACAAGAAACAAGATTAAAGTTTAAAAGTTGGTAAGCCAATGGAAAAAAGTAATACTAATAGTTATTGCTCAATTATTTGTCTTAATGGTTTAATATTAACTTTAAACTAATTTTTTTTAGAAAATCATGACTAAAATCGCTTTTTATATTTATTATATATTATAATGTTTTAATAATTTATTATTTGAATAACAAATATTGAATAGTTAGTTGATAGGGGAAATATGAGATAATATCACAATCCTATTAATTAGGATGTAATTAAATAAAAACAATTCTTAAAGAAAAGAAATTTGTGCTTTCTAAAAGAATATGTAGTATGTATAAACAAATCAAGTCTAGGTATTAAAAAAATGCAAATAATTAGTAATATAACTATCTAAGTATCATGTTTTGAATCTCATTCTAATATTAAATCTAGTTTTCTAACCTAGTCAATCTCAAGCTTCAAAATAAGGTTTGGATATTTTTTAGAATCGAATTTTTTTGTTCATATTTTTTAGTATAGGTCTTTTCAAGTTTGGTTATTTCAGGCTTGCATCATTTTAGGTTTAATTTTTCTTGGTTTTAGAGTTTTGACTTTTTAATCAAATCAAGTTTGAATGGGTTCAGGTTCATATTTTTTTCCTGTTTATGCTCTTTTTGTCATCTTTATCCTTTTATAAGAGTGGTAAATTCTAATATATACATATATATATGACTTTGTATTTGTAAGTAGCAGAATGTTAATCTATACATTATTAATGAATCATATTATATGCTTCATTAAAAATCTTTAAAAATAAATACAAATAAATTTATTTTTATGAAGTAAAGTTGCATCATATGATTCATCGATAGTGCTATACATGGATAAATTATTGCTATGGTAAAATCTTTCATTAAGGTTTGTGTTGAAGTTAAGTGACATCAAGTCAATTAAGAAAATTACACAAAATTCAAAATTCAAAATTGTTTTTTTTACTATTTTTGAAATTAAAAATTAAAATTAAATCTTTTGTTAAAACAATAGCTACCAAAATAACTTCCTTTCTTTTTATATCTTTTTAACAATTTTTCTTTTATCCACATAATGAGTGTGCTAGTTTTATTATATATATGGTAAGAGAGAGGAGATCTATTTATACTAATGTAAAATCAAATTAGTTTTACGTAAGCTCCTATTTAATTTTAAATTTAATATCAATACTTTTTCCCTTAGCAGCCTCTCTCGTTGTTATGATTTTTGCCCATCATTTAACACTATTTTCATTCATTGACATTTCATCCACTGAAAATTGATTTCCCCTATCTACCATTCCTCTTGCATTTCTCTCTCACTGCAATCCTTTAACTTTTGCAACAAAATCTTTGCTTTGCCCTTGAAATTGATTTACTAGCTATTCTACTCCAATTATCTCTATAATCCTACCTTCTAATCATAATAAATCTCTATTACATCACGCTTAATCCTGCCTCTTCTTCTAATCGATTTCCTTGTCTATTAGTATATTGAACGCTTGTGGTTTTTATGTTCCTTAAAATCGAATTGATTGGGCATCTTTCATATATCTTTTGCATTTCTTCTTGGATTTTTAAAATGTCTTCATCCAATGTTTCTGTCATTTCTAATTTAGTAACTATTGTGATTTCCAAACAAGCTCTCATGTCCTACCTTTTGCCATTATGGAAGGTATGGACATTGATCCCTAAGCACGCCAGGCTTAAAAAATCCTATATATTGGAAAGAAGGTTTTGCAACTTCCATAACATTCTCTATAATTTCTAACAATAGAAAAATATACTCCACCTCACAATCAATGGCAAGGTACCAAACCATAGAGAAATGAATTGGACAAAAATTGAAGAATCCCCCTATTTAAATGATAGTAAGGAACAAAGGACTGATCGTACAAGTCGTACTCCACCAACAGAGATCTGATCAAGATCTAGGTGGGGCCCAGTTATTCAACTTGATAAAGAAGTCTCCTTAGCCTAATGGAATTTTTTAGAATAATGCCTAGTTGCTTACCTCTTTGATCTTGGAGAATTTTCAATCATAATAGGTTAGAGACTAGTTAACACTGCTTGGACTGTCAGAGGTAAGGTGACAATTGTAGGATGCAAAGATAATTTTTACATATTCTATTTTAAAGACCAAGTTGATCTTCATTTCATTTTAAATGGAAGGCCTTGGTCCTCAGCATTATCTCATTACAGGATGTTTATTAGGTATGAGGAATAACCTTGAATTTAGGTTGATTTCAAATATGAATGAACTTGCAAGTTTTATAGGCAATACGAAAGAATCAAGCATACTTACCTAAACAACTATGTTGATGATGCTAAGATCAAATATGGTATTGAAGAACAAATTACCGATATTGAAAAAAGATTCGGCTACCCCATAAGTACTAATTTTTCAAAAATCATGTTCATTAAAGAAATCCATGCTTTTCATAATAGGAAAGAATGTAAGACAACAATGATCTTTTTTAAATATAGCTAAGAGGCAAATGTGGCAGACAAAACCATAACGTATTTACGAAATGGTTTGTTGAATGAACAATTATCATTAGTCGAGATTCCCTCCATATAGACGTAGATGCAATTGTTACTAATTCATAAGAGACTTAAGACCCTATTCCTCAGAGTAACGTACTAACTTGTATTTTATAAGACATATCACCATAAACTGTTCAAACAACATACATCAATGTCCTCTTGATTGTCCATATAAGCTTCTTTCACTTAGGTAGCCTCGTTGGATCGTATTCCCAAACAAGGAAATTATCTTCACAAATGCTACTCTATTCATAGTAGGGAATTCTGAGATTGGTGAAAAGTGGCTCTATGGCAAAAAGGTAGGCTGAGAAATCTCGATCAGTAAGTTCAAAATCAGAAATCGTTCCTAAATCTTTTGCAATTGACATCAATGAAACTCATCAGAAACCTATTCCAAGTTTGGCTCGAGGATTTAGAAAATGAAAGAACACTACTATCTAAATGAACAAGATGATAACATACCACTTGAGTTGTCTGATCCTACTCAAAACCCTCTAGAATAGTTTACCAAGAATGATTATGATAGTTCTAAGCCTCTCATGACAACCACTCCTCAAAGACTTAACTTACAAGAAAAGCCTCTGAATCAAGGAGGTAGTAATAACTCACTAAAAGAAGAGAGGGCTCGACCTTACTAATGGACGTAAGGAAAAAAAAAACTTAGAAAAACTAATAGTGCTAAAGCTCTAGGGGATAAGAAAGAAGCTAAAAGACCAATTTGGAATTTTAAACCATTTTATGACAATGAGAACATCACAATCTTTTAGGTGTTCAAGCAGGCTATCCTAAAATAGCCTCCAAAAATGCCATGACACTCTTAAATTAAACCATTAAATGGATGGGTCGACCATTAGCTATTCACTACCTTCAGTCTTAGATCCATAAATATAAACTAAATTTTTGTTGTCCAATTGAAACCAATAAAAGGATTAAACACGTAGCTGCTTTTGCTAGAAGATAGGATTATTCTTTATTTATTAGGTCTTCATGTTCAAAGAAATATGGAAGGTTGTTCACTATGTGGGATCTTTCTATAACTGTAACCTTTATGCTTAAAAATAAAAATATTATCCATTTTGCCATGTATGATTAAGAAAGCCCTTTTTTTCTAATATGTTGTTATGGTCATCCTAATTCTAATCACAGAGAGAAAGTATGAAATCAACTAAGATCTATTAAGAATCAAGTTAGGAATGATAGGTGGGTTATTCAGAGGGCTTTAATCATATCATTCCCCTAAAGGACAAATTTTGACCACTGTACACCACAATAAAAGGTTATATGCAGCTAAAAGAACGTTTTAACCATTGTGAATTACTTGAACTCCCCTTAAAAGGACAACATTTCATCGAGATAAATAACAAAACAGGAAAAAGGTTATAAGGGAAAAACTTGACTGAGCTTTTTTTAACGTTGAGTAGATTGAAACTTTTAAACAAGCTTATCTAGCTAGACTTTCTATTATTCTCTCAGATCATGGAATTATACTTCTCTTCACTAGGAAAGACATTGAGTTATTGAGGTGTCATTATAGATTTAAGCTATGTGGTTTTTGCATCCATAACGTAAATCTGTAATCAAGAACACATAGGAAAATAGTATAATGGGATCTTCTATGTATGTTCTAATGTCCAAATAAAAATCATTATAAATGCTCTATGTCGACACCGTGCTTTCAATGAAGAAAGCATACACGACTTAACAGTATTTCTTGATGGAGCAAGTTCTTTTTGACTGAGACTCTTTTTTTTTTTAACGTGATGGTGTGAGAAAGTATAGATTCTCGATTCTTAACCCAAAAAAGATACCGTCAGATGAATGGTTTGTCTAACTAGTCTTAAGTGGCTACCATAAAGTGACCAACAATTTGCGTCACCACCGATCATTTGGGCTAGGTATGATCGGACGCCTATTGAAATCAATATTTTGAGTTACAAAACTGGAGACATCGATCTCATGGTTTGCATCATCCAAAGATTTGATGGTTGGGTTCAGGAATTGTTTACACATAAAGAGGCACAAACCTCATTGTGAAGCCCAAAATCAATACTTTTTTAGTCATGTCCCAACTTGGTTTCAGTTTCTTCAGTTTTAACTTGTCATTATTTAATATAATCCCCTTTCTAGTGCATGAATTTTGTATATAGGGAACTTGAATCTCGTATACACCTTGGGAAAGTGAAGAACATAAAGACTAGGATTAAAAATTCTCCTTGAGTTTAATTTGTTTAAATCAAATATTTTATGTCAAGCACTCGAAAGATACCAAACATTAAACATTGCCTTTGTGATTTTTTTAAAAACGGTTTTCAAGATATGAATGCGAGGTGAAGAAGACAAGGGAAAATGTGCTAGTAATATGAAAGAGAAATAATATTGCATAAACTAAATCACACAAAAGAGGGAAAAGGGGAAGGGACAAACGAGATGTATCTCATTTTTGTAATTAATTATCTTGAAATAATCGAATCAATAATTTTAGAGGCGTATTGGGGTCCATTGACTAATCAAAGTGTAAAAATAAGGTTGAATATTGAAAAGTTCAGAGGAAATGCGAGAAAGGAAAATATGATTTTTGTCTTGACAATTTTGAGAAAAATGAGATTGACAAATTCAAATTGATGAATTTTGACTAGTTTTTGACAATTAAAAAAAACGAGGTTAGAGTATCTCCTCAAAAGATGGGTCTGGAGTATCCATATATATGAAAATTTTGGTAAGTTTTAAAATTTGAATGGGGTTTGCAAAAACAGGGTTGAAGTATCCCCTCGTAGGATTGGGTTAGAGTATCCCCAATGGAAACTTCAATGATTTTAGAGAAACAAGCTCGAAGGATTTATCTCGACAAAGATTCGATAATTTATTGATAAAATGACAATTTTTTTGACAAATTCTTGACAAAATAGATAATTTTTTATTAAAAAGAATTGATAAAATAAGGATGATAAAGCTTAAAAATTGGTCATGCCTTGAGCTAAGCATACGGGAATCGATACATGTTTATTTCAACTAAATGGATTGATTAGGATCGCATGGAGGCATTCGAATGTCTCAGAGTGGGAGTTTGGAGGAATCAAGTTCGAAGGTTTTATGGGGTAAGCGTAGCGTTATCCCCCTTATTAATTTTATTTCGAACAAGTTCAAAGGTTTTATGGGTTGTGTAAGGTACCATTGAAAAGTCAGCTCAATAAGAATCAATATAAAATTATTCCAAAAATCCTATAAAATTACCTCCTAGGTGGAAATATTTTTCAAAATAGGGATTGGTTTGAAACCAACACATATGTAGAGGAAGTGGGGTAGCTGATTTTGAAAATTGATTCCAGACTTATAAGGAATCGTTAAGTAACAAAAGATACCTTTCGAAAAGGAAATTTCATGAACTTTTTATGAATATAATTTGAAAATCCAAAAAAACCATCTGGTGGGTTGAAATGACCCAAACATAATGTGAATCATTAATTCTAGGGGTTTCGGATAGCAAACTTTTAAAAAATCATAACTCCTCCATTTGGAATGATCTA